>APFE031061104.1:0-13282 GCA_000404065.3 Pinus taeda | reverse complement strand
GGAGAAGGATCGTCTGCTGTATCATCCTTTCCACCACTTGCACCTGCAAAATAGGGTAAATCAATAAATTATGAATTAATAATTAGCATTAGCAAAAGCAATAGCAAACGGAGTAAGGGTAACCTACCGTTGGAAAGAGAAGTCCATCTGTAGAGGCTGAGTTTGGAAGACTGGGAGGAGGAGGGACCAGAGGAGGCGGAGGAAGAGGAAGGAATGGGAATCCATCGTTTCTTCCACTTGCGAACAGGGCCAGTGAAGACTGAAGCTGGCCCATAGCGTGTTGATGACCTGCTGCCCATGCGAGTCCCTCCGCTCTCCATTTTCCAGTCCCAATTCTACAACTCAATTCCTGCTTGTGCCGGTGCTTCACAATTTGTCAGTTTGTTTGTTACGTATTCACATTTTCATGAACATTATGTTGCCCGAAATTCACGATGACCGAGACCAACCCTCGTTACCTGAGACTAACGGTGACAAATAAATACTGCTCTAATGCTCTAATACCCTTCCATGGAGTTACATTTCAGACCTGAGACATTAGGTGGTGTTGCAAATCTCTATGTCGTGGTTGTTTTTAAGAATTGCTCCAACTTAACCTCTCCAATAACTGTGTGGGTGCGTGTGTATTCAATATGCATGTATGTTCTGTTGGTGGGTGTGTATTCAATATGGGTGTTTGTGGTATTTTTAGAATTTGGTTTTTATAGAGATAAAATTTAATATTCACTTTAGCATTTCTCCACCCCCACAAAGGTACTTAAGAATCGGCCAATGTAACACATCGAATAAAGTATCTAAATTAGAAAAAGGTAAATGACTTTTAATAAAAGAAATTCAAAAAGCCCCTGAAATAAGGTAAAAAGTGTTTCACATGCAGCCAAAGAATCAATAATAATCACGAATGAAGAGCAAACAAAAGTAATTTGTGTAAGAAATACCTAGAAAAATCAAGGTCACTCATAAGGAAGATACATTAAATGTAATCAGGTTTGCAAAGTTTCATCTTCAATTAAGGAAGGATACTCTTTTAATTTAAAAAATTAATAGTTTTGTTTAAAAAAGAGGTGGGTTCTTTATTATCGTATAAATTAATAATTTTCACAATAATTAGTTTGATAAAAAAGATTATCATTAAAAAAATTGAAAATTAATAGTCTTTGCAAGGTCATTTTGCTGGGGTTGGTGTAATGGCTAGGGTTTTGTTGTTCGGTTTCCACGGTTGCCAAGAGTTGTTGTCCCAACTCATGGGTGACCTATAGTTGAGGCTATAAACCATATGGTTTATGGTTGGGCGGAAAGTGGAGAGCCCGCAACTAGTCGGCTTTTGATACAGATAAGTGTTCTCTGTGTGATGATATCTTTTATGTGTATTTTTATGTACATTTATGTGTTATTGATAATAAACCCTAAAATGGGTACTTGCAATATTAGTGTGCCATGCATTATAATTGTGTGGTGTCTCACTATTAACCCTAGTTGAGGTTTGATATATTATATGTTATATTTCCACTATGCATATTTAACTAATAAGAGTATAATCATGATATAATGTGTGAGTAAAATGTTAATTATGACATGGTACATAGGGTCTAAGTATTGTTGATTTTGCATGTAGTATTGCATTTCATAAGGATTATATGTGTCGAACACTGGATGAAAACTATGGTAGATTTGAGTATATGCTTCTGCAAATAAATTAATGATAATTATGCAGTGTTGGTTGAGTGGTGTTGCTTCGCTGGGAGTCGAGGACACTACATAGTCTAATGTTTGAAGGGAGACAATGATCATATGCTCTTCCATTATGGCTTCCATAAAGAAATATGAAATTATGGAGCTCTTTTGGTAATCAGCCCCATTCAAAAAAAAAAACCCTCTATCGTTAAAAGAAATCATGAAAAAGTAGTCAAATCCTTTATGGAATTTATACATCCTTAGTGTGTCTTATGGTTCCTTTGGATGACAAGAAACATAACATTATTTTAAGATAAAAATTGGGCAAAAGAGCAGTGTTTGAGCATGATTAACAAAGTGATAGTGGAAACCACAAAAGCCTAATGCAAGGATGTGGAACTTCCTCTCTTCTAACACCAAATTATTAATTCTTATGTGAATGGGTTCTTCCTCCTATTGACAGACCATTATTATGCACCTAAACCATAAACTATATGTGATGTCAACTATAATGAGGATTGAGTTAGATGCATTTTTTATGGTGCATTTAAAGACAATGCAACGCTGGCAATGGCTAGAGATATGTTTCAGAATCAATGAGGTAAGTTCTTCTATAGCATACAAACTAAAAAGTACACTATTATAGAAGCCTTGGTTCTAGGGGTAACATAAGCCCTTAAGTTTGGTTTTATAAAAATCATATTTGTAGGAGATTCTTAGATTGACATCGATCTTATGAATTAGAGAACACAAAACCCTATGGGGGACATGTCTAATAGGTGTGACTAGATTAAGTAGGGATTAGGATGTTGTTAGGAGCTCCCCCTTCACACATGTCAAAAGCACTATCAAATAGATGGAAACTTGGTAAGCCAACTAGGCTATAGTTTGCAAGATCTCAACAAAGTCTTTCTTCCCCACCATGAAGGAATATGATGACTGGAGGTTGATTGAACCTTATCCCTTTAGCCATGAGAGTGCAACTCCCATTTCAACTACCTAAGAAAATTATGTTTCTTTGGGGGAGAAAGATCCATTCAAGCAAATATCATTATGAAGGGTGGGATATTGAATCTACTACCCTGACCACCATCCCTCTTAGAATTTCACATTTGCATGCAAAGGAAAAAAACATTTGATCCACCATCTTCAAAACACCCAAAAGGAAGATATGTAATCCTTTCATGACTATGAAGTTCCCATCCACTTTATGAGTGTCCATTGTAGTGTTGTTGATCCAATGAAGAGGCCAAAAAGGAGTTTAAGAAAGAAATAAAAGGAGTTAATGTTGTATCCTTGTGACAATATAGAATGGTTTGATAATTTTGCAAAAATATCATGGCCTTTAAGGACCATTTCAAGAATTGTGTCCTAGCTCTAAAAGCAAAAGAAAAGGGCCAAAAAAACCATTATTTATCAGTTTCACTAGGTGATGCAACCATATGGCTGTCACACCCATATACCCTATCGGGACTATTTCTCCCTTATAAACCTTTAAAGCTTCATATGCATAACGGAAGCGTAATTAGGTGTTTTTCCTTTAAAACAGGACCACTTAAGCTATTGGTGCCATTACACTATCCAAAGTGTTTTTATATCGCTTTTAGCCTTAGAAAACCCCGCTTTTACCATCCTTTACCTCGATATTATGCCTTTTCCTTTCGGAGCCGAAATGCCTTCAAAAATGCTTAAAACAATGCTTTTTGCCTTTTAAAACCAAATATATGTGATATTACCGAAGATTGGGGTCTGACCGATCGGACAGTCCAGATTTAGTCGCCTTATCAGCACTCGGCAGTCACAAGGTCTTTTATATCGGTGCTTCCCTTTGGCAGAGTCCCGATGTGATTATCGCTAATCGCTATCAACGATTGCTATCGTTCCTGCATAAAGCTTTACCGCTCCACTCAAAAGTGCCGATGCGATGTGTCGGTAATCACATGTCGCAAGGGTTTGGGGACAGGACTTTAACATATGCCGCCTCGATTGTGCGATGCTATATGTGTTATTACATGGACCTGAAAAGTCTCAGAACGCCTGTGTATAATATTTCAAATCCGCTTTCTAGCTAAGTGTTTCTATGCGATTTCCTAGTGTAATTGGGATTTCCACTTACGGGATCAAACGACACCAATTTTACCTTTATCTTTGTGTTTTCTACTATAAAATATGGAAACAAAACATTATTCGATTCACTCCTGCATATAAATAAAACACATGCAAGCATAATACGATTTCCCAGTTTTGATAAGGAAATTACACAAACAACATCATTTATCCACAATTTAATAGGATTATAGAGTCTCGGCCTTGGCCTGATTACAACAAAGAAAGACCTCTGTTTCATATGCTATCCACACGCAAATATGCTCCGCTCTACTCAACCCTCTCCTGATTCTTTCCTCTCTAGTCTGATTCTACAAATTAGTGGCCTCTCTTCCTAATCTACCCCTAAGCTTACAATTCCCTCGTGAATCCTCTCTCTTTGTCTCTCTCCCGACTCCCTCTTTCAAAAAAGAAAGGAAATTACATATATGTTCTATCTAACAGTTTCCTTCACAATTGAAGGGATAAACTACATATTTAGAAATCAAATCCTATCCTAATCTAAACAATTCTAACTACTTGGCTTGATCTCCACGTAGGGGGAATCACTTGCCACTTATTCCTAATTCTGTTCAGAATTAGGCAATAATTAACTACTTACATACTTTCAATTAATAAATTTAAACAACCAAATCTTCCTCCAAACTTTCATTAGCCACAACATGTGACCACACCATCACATTGTTTGCTAGGCCTAGATGCTCCTGCATCACTAGGTCATACTCAACACCATCATTTAGTATAAGGAGAGGGAAAAATGAAACAACCATTCAATAAAGAAGATTTATCAATCATACAGAAAAATATTTCCATGGAGGAGTAACAACTAAGCCTAAGTGATCCTAGTGAAAGACATAATGAAGAATAATAAAATCAAGAAGTTGCAGATGAGTTCAAAGCCAAAATTAATCTTGTATTCACAAGTAGAGTACATATATAGTACATTCATGAATAACCACCTTATAGCAATAGATCCTCAACATGAAATTGTGTACAATATAGCTAGGATAAAGACTATATGCCAAGGTGTAGATAAAAGGTGGTAAATGGACTTGGGACTAGAATCCAAAAAGGCATCAATCCCCTTTGTAATCATATGTCCATAAAAATGCATCTACTAGGCAACTAAGACTAGTACAAAAGTTGGTAAGATATCCAAGTCATCAAATTGATACCTATGGTTTAAAACCTTATGAGTTTTGATGAATATCTGTTAGAAAAAAATTGTCAAAAGTGGGTACCAAGTACCAAGTTTGGATCAAATGAACCAAATAACTTGTAAGTGTGCATTGATGTGAACCCAAAATTGATGAGGGTATAGCCAAATGAGAAGAAAATTAGCTATAAATCTAACACATCCTAAGTCTTGAAAATGCTTGACAATCCAAATTGTTAAGTGAAAATGCAAAAGAATTAGTTGTCCTCTACTAGACTTGATGATGATTCTTGTAATGTCCAAATATTGTTAACTGAATAAAGATGTTAATGTAATAGATCTCGAAGACAAAAAAGAATTGTTAAAATTCCAATGAACAAAAAAAAGTGTCAATTAACATCTTAATCTTGTATCTTATAAAAACTTTAAATGATTTAACCAGAAGTAAGGATTGAATCATAATGCTACCAAAACACACTAAGAAGTAAACCAAGTGAACTATTGGTACTACCTCAAATCTTAAAACCAAATTGTCAAATCAAACTATGGAAATTTATTGGAATTCAAAATTTGATGCAAATTTGGAATTTCACCTTCAACCTATATGGTTTTTTGGATCTTAGCCTTATGAATTTTCAACCTTGGGGATATTGTAAAACAAGGTACAAAACAACAACAAAAAGAGCACAATGTTTCACTTCCAAACAACCCAAACTTCTGAACAATCTAAGGAGAAAATATACCAAACTAAAGTGATAAGTTTCAACTCTTTTAGAACAACTTACCAACCAATGACTAAACTAAAAAAATACTCTTTTACAGTTAATAATAGTACATCAACAATATGATAGTGATCAAATCAACACCTTGTATTCTTCACTTAGATGTTAAATCACTTAATCCTTGTCATTTTACTTATGTTAAGTTAACAAGACAATTTAGTTGTAAATGACATTGTATAAGAACATATATAACTAAATTAAATCAAGAAATTGTACAAGCTTTGGACAATTGGAATCTTTCTTTATATGACCAAGATCAAGTAAATGTGCATACCATAATTTTCTTTAAAGGCTAGTACAAATATTTATAATTATTCAAACCCTAGCTAAGGAAAATCAACAAAACCCTAACAACTAATAAAATTCAATGTGCAATTATCACCCCAACACAACCTCCAAGGCAAGATTCATCTCCTCCTCTTCTTCTTCACAATTTCACCCTAAGGTTTTGTCACAAAACCCCAATGTTAAATCTCTAATGGATAAACCCTAATATTGGAACTCTGAGATGCTCCAACATACTCCAAGAAGACTAAGAAACCTTGGTGTTGAGAGAGAGAGAGAGAGAGAGAGAGAGAGAGAGATCAAACACAAGTGAAGACTCAGAGAGAGGGAGGGGGCAAGTACACACTATTCTCTAAATCATATTTCATCCTAAGTGTGGATATAAATGAGTGAATAAACTTATATGATGGAAATATTCTCTCCATCATCTATTTTTATGAGAGGTGATAGAGGCCAACAATACAGTGTGGGCCTTAGCCTTTGCAAACAATCTATAATGAGCACTTGTAGATCAACACAAGTGAGATTATTGTCTAAAGTATATGCATCATGCTTCAAGGCGAGGTCTTGTACAATAATGGCTCCAAAATGATGTAGTTACATAAGGAAAATTCCTCCATCACAAGCCTCCATGAACTCCATTAATCCTCCTAAGCAATGGACTCCACTAGACCAATTGGCCCTACAAAAATATTATTGAATCCCAAGGAATCCCCAAGCCATCTCTAATTATTTAAATAGTAAGCCAAGTTGCCACATGTCGACGAGGCCTCGATACCCTTCTCTAAGCTACACAGTTGCCCTCATCCATTCTATGGTGCTCTCCAATAAAATGAATGCTTCATGAAGGCTCAATTAAGGACATCCACAAAAATGTCAAGAGAACTTTGACACCCAAGAGAAGAATTCTAAGGCAACAACCATCTAAGGTTATACATTCACCAAGCAAGCCATCTCAATTGTGCAAATCTATCAAGGACTATATCTTTGTGCCAATCGATTTAAAACCATCCAAGGGTTAAACATACACCATGTACCCCAAATCTCATAAAGAACCTCGAGCATGTTATATATTCTTTTATGGTAACCTTGAAAGTTAACACAAACATGTCAAACAACCATGCAAGTCATAAGTGATTAAATCTTCAAATGCCAAAAATGAAAACCATCCATAAAAATATGCTCAAAATCCTAAAAGATACTCAAAAAGCTAAGTTTTGAACTATATTAATGAATGTCCTCTAAATCCCCCATTCTGGGTGATGACTGTAACTATATGTCATTATCATAATGGAAACACTTGAAATAAATGGTCACTTGGCCTTCCTATCATTTTTTCCTAAGCATTCATACAATTCGTTAAATCCTCATGCGAGGTGGGCATTTACATGCCTTGGGTATTTGTACCATTCAGATGGTCTCCTTGCAAGGATGTCAGAGCACAATGTCATGCGGCAATGGTGTCTTTCCTTACATATGCCTTTGTTTATAGTATATAGTATTGCCAATGTTTTTGGGCCTCAGATATGTTGGTATCAGGTTGCCATGACGGTGATTTTCATCACTTCTATGCACACCCTGGTTGACCCAACTATGGGTATCTATTGGTTCTATCGGGCTTGGAGAATTTGTGTTGCTTTGCACTTGTTATTTAGTCCTCTTTCCCCTCCAAAATTCACATGGATTCTATGGGTTTCACGCTGGCCTACCCAATTTACGATGATAGTTTGTCTCTCAAATCGAATCTCCTTCCTCATCTCAATCCACAGACTACTTTGATGCGTCTTCCACTAATTTTTGTCTCTGTTTTTAGCTTTGTCCCAAGCTTAAATTTAAAATACTATGTGGTGTTCATAAACCCTAGGGTGGCAACCTTCAAAGTTTGGTTCATGGGAAGTTTGTTGGCCATTATGCCCAGGCCTCAGATGCATTGGGGTGTAGCAGGCTTTGATAGTCAATTAATGGTTCAATCCACACCATGTCGCAACAGACACTTAGAGGTTCACTTTGTTGGGTGGTAGTTCGATGACTCAAATAGGCAACTTCTTGTGACCCATGGTTCTGGTGTTCATGGTTTAGGTGTCTATGATTCAAGTGATGGGGACTTGTGGCTCAAGCATTCATGGTCTAGTTTGCTTTTATAGGTCACTCGAGTTACGTGGCTCCAGTTAACCCATGGCCCCTTAGCCTGGCCTGGCCTTGCTCTTACTCTGCTTGGATCTACTTATCCAAGTCTCATAATGACGATCCTCTAAATCCACTAGTGCTCTTGGAATATCTTATTTTCATACTGTGAATACATTTTGTTTTTGTGGGTGTTATTTTGAAACATAGGGCTTGTGTGCCTATTGCATCTCGACAATCTCTGTAAACTTATGTAATGTTTTCATTATGTCTAATGACATGGTCAAGCAGAGTCAATGTAACTCCAAAACTTTAAACATGTGCTACTAGGTTGGTTTCCCTTCGGGTAGACCTGTAGCACAAGGAAATATTTTTTGAAATGCCTTATTTAAGTAACAAGAAGTTAAACTTTAAACAAAAATGAATATCCTTTAAAAGTCAAATTGACCAATCTAGTATCCTCAAAATCAATCATGGAAAATATTCAAATATACTTAATAGACTTTGAAACTTGAAGTACGACAATCATCATTAATATCTTCCTTCTATCAAATGAAAGGTGTGAGATCTCAGGATCTATGAATCAACAATATCAATATGACCACTTAAAAGTAGAAGATGATAACCACACTACCTTTGAGTAGAGTTTGAAAACTCATTCTTTAGCTTAAAATATGACTTCAATTGGGCCTTGGTCATGACCTAAAATCGTCAATTCTTGAATCAAAACATTCATGTGAGTATTTTGTAAAAATATCTCCTAGTAAACATGGTTGTACTTGTGCATGAACCCTATGGTATTATTATTCCAATAACTTAACTTCCAAATTCTAGCGATAATTACTTAACCAACCAAAGCATACATGTTTTCATTGAACCTTCTTTCACCTTTGACACATTTCTAAAAGTTGGCTTGTCTTCTCACAAACACTACACATGTTAAGATTGAAAGAATATGGCCAACTTGATGCCAACATTAGGATTGGTGAGACACTTCATCCAACTTCTCGTCATTACCCAACTTGTTATCATTACTTGCATCGATAATAACACCATTATCCTCAAATTGCTTCTTATTTATCTCAACGTCAAGTGTAGCTAGTTGCAAATCATCATTAAGACACATTATGCTCACACATGTGATAGATTTACAGTATCTAGGAATACGAAAGAAGTCATATTCATTACTTTAATACCTTATGCCATATTTGTTCTACGTGATCTACTACTCATCCAAAGGTTTGAAAACTTGTTTTTGAAATGCAATTTAAGTGGTTGGTAAACTTTGTTCCTATTTTCCTCATCAAAGTTTTCCTTCAATGCTTCACTTACTTCATTTTTATTGAATGAAAAGAAATCCAACTCACAATCACCAAGCTCAATTTTATTCTCTCACTCATGGTAATCATCATTAAGTGACTTCAATGCTTCAATCATAACTTTGATAATGCTTGAAGCATAATCACCTTTTTGTGTAGTACTTGTAAGTAGGTAAGAACATTAGTGAATGTTCATTTACTTGTCAAAATTGTTGATCATAGGGTTGTGGTTATCAATGTTTGCATTAAAGTACACATTCCTTTTGTTCCTATAATTATTAAGTTTTCTAAGGACCAAATAATCCCAAATGGATTTGAACTAGTTTATGGGTGTATGACTTGGTACCTTCAAATATTAATCCAATAATTTATGAATGTTTGTAGTATTGTAAATCAATGCAAATATAAAACTTGAATAAGACAAAAAGAACAAAAATTAATGAAAAGAAAAATAAAATAAAAGAGAAGTTTGAAGAATGGGAACTTAAGGGTCATCATTGTTGGCCTTCCCTTAGGGCAACTGTTATGGTGGACGAATTGCCCTTGTGGACAAGAGCAATCTCCCTAAATTAAATGGTTGAATCTAGTAAGAAACAAGCAAACTAGTACATCTTTCCTGGAGTTCATTCTTATTGAATCATAAGCAAGAATACTGGAATATGAAATCCATACCTTTCAAACAAAATGCCCGATGAATATCCTCGTTATGGTTTGATACAACTCCTCAATGCTTATAATCCAGACTTGAAAACATAATAACAACAAAGGATTAAAGTCATATGATAGATACATGACTCAATAAGACCCATACTAGTGATCAAGGAAACTAGTGCCTAATATCATTATCAATGGACAAATGGAAGTAAATATGTAATACATCAACTCCATTGAATAATACAGTGAGAAAGAAACACTCTTTTGTATTAATTTTGAATAAGAAGGATCAATACAACCTTAGCCCTGATGTTGTAAACCTCTTCCCAATTAACTCCAATCCTCCCCCTAGGTGACAAGCTTTCTAGCCCTATTCCAACAACATAAGTTTACATTTAGAATTCCTCTCTAGCCCTCTAGTCTGTGTTGAATTTATAGGCTAAGAGGAGGATGTTTGAGATCCTCTTCTCAAGGGATGAGACCCTCAAAAGGAGGGATTAGGGTTCCACAAAGGGAGGAAGTTTGCTCCATGAACAAAGGGATGAGGCCCAAGTATGTAGAATCTCAGGGCTTTCATTTGGGAAATATTCCTCCAACAAGGCTTCTAGAAATCAATTTTTATTTCTACTTACGTTAAGAGATTTGTGCAGTTCATAATGGAAGACATAGCACAAATTTGCTCAGTCCATAATGGTGAAAATTGTGGTTGAACAGATCCTGGACAGGAAATTGCGTTAGTGCTTAAAATTAGGTTTTTAAGCAATGTAATCCATGATTCTTGTTGTCTTTGAGACTGTTTTGCTTCTAACATTGCAGGGCAATGTCTGGAACACTTTATCAGATAGCGAGAGATCCGGATTGGTAGTCATTTGCCTAATGGTGATAAATGACATGTGACAACAATTCTCCCTGGTATTTTCATTTTGAATGGGTCTTTTGTTGAAGGAGAGGAGGATGCACAAAGAGTATTAGTCGCATTGTAATGAAATATCTCTCCTTTATATTTTAATTTTGAATGATTTTTTTGGTCTAGGAGGAAGCACAAATAACATTAGCGACATTGCAATAAAAAAATGATAAAATGAAAAGATGAACCTCATTCAACATTAATTTTCCCATTTAAGTTTCCACCATGAATATTATGTACATTATTATTTGCTTTGAAATAATTTTTATGTCAAATGTGTATGTTATGAGTGTGTTATAAGGATGCCCAATTTAATTTCTATTACTTGGATTTAGAAAACCATTTTTAAATGTATGCCAACGACTCCAACATCATATCCATCCATTTCTTTCTTCCATGGCTATTATAATTTCATTGTTGCACTTATAGTGGAGTTTCTATCAAGTTTGTTGGTTATTGAAGCTATACACAACGTATGCTTCTTCTCTGCAATTGTACATCCTCCCTGGTTTGCAGATTCCATGCCCACCTTAATTTAATTCATAGTTTGGTGGATTATTTTCACTACTTGTCAATTTAACTCTTGTTGGAATGTTTTCTTATATGTTGGGCATCCAATTATTAGATTATTGCTTTTCCATCTTGTTCATTGAATGAGAATAGTGTGATATTTAATGTACAAAACGAAAATATAATGAACAAATCACAAACCTATAATTGCCTAAGGGAAAATTGAAAAACCAAAAGCATTTCCTTTCTCATAGTTAATAGATAATGAACCAATTATGAACTTATAGTTTCCCCAGGGGAAACTAAGTACCCGAAAGGATTTCCTCTCTCATTCTATTGAGAGACACTCTACAACCAAGTATAGAGGAGACGTGTTTTGGAGAATTTGGTATCTACGGATAAATACTAATTCCCTAGATAAGTAGCCATATCCAAAACAACAATTTAAAGTATTTTAGTCTTTTCCTATAAGCAATAGATAAGATGAGAAGACCTACTTGTAGTTCCGCTTTCCTCTCGTCTCATTCGTATCGATCATGTCGCTCCTTCTGGTACTTAATACGCTTGAGAAGTACCTGTAAACACAAACAGAAAACAAAGAATCGATCAAACCAAAAGATCTATTGAATATAAGTGAATGGAATCATATACATTTCACACCTATAAGCATTATAAGACAATACAAACATATGGGAGAAAGGTTCAAATACTTTATTGAACATAAGAAGGAATTACAACCATTGTGTTTGATTCAAAGTCATTCCTCCAGCTTGAATCCCATCCACATCACATCAAAAGCATGACAAACTTGTAGCATTACAATATTTTCTTCAAAGCCAATTCTCATAGCAACATTATCTCCTTATATTCAACGTAATCCAGCCCCTGATCGCTCAGATGAGTGGTCAATTTATAGGGATATGAAGGAGGTTGTGTCATAAATTGTGGCATTGAATGGACTTCCATACTTAGAATTAGTTCCATGGAGGAAGGGATGAGAGGATAGGATGCATATTAACTCATTCCTCATCCATTTTCGAGCTCATAGGAGTTGATAAGTGAGGGAACCTTCTGGATGACTCCCAAAGATAAGAATATTCCCCAAACCCTATGTGAATTTCGCTCAAACTCACCCAACGCATGTGAAAGGAAGCCTAAGTGCTCTACAGAGCACCCTGGCATGGAATTAACTGCTTTGCAGCGCACCCTTACATGGGCCTACCTGCACTGGTCCCTTTGGAGGCCATTTCTAGATGTATTCAAGTCATGAAACTGTCTGAGAAGGAGGCATTCAAAGGGGTGACTTATTTAGGGAATGTAGCAACTGAAATTAGGGTTTGACGAGCCCTAAAAACACTAATCTGGATGATGGGATTGATGTGCCCAAATGGATCTATAACAGCTTCCCCCTAAAGCATGAAGTCGAAAAAATGCCAATGTCGAATGAAATGCTTTAAAATGTGACAAGTAGGTATCAAAGTGGAAGGTGACCTGCATCAATTACAATACATATATCATGATTTTTTATTTTTACATGAATTGTTTAGGGAAGGCATACCCATGCTCAACTTATAAACTTTCATTACATGTACATAAATAGTCGTCTATAGATATAGACCCATGATTGGAATGACTATCAATGTAAAGCCTTTGTACATATGATTTAGTACTGCTGAAATCGTAGCCCGGATGGATGAAACTAGATCTGGGGTCTTCTATCTCATTCAATCATTTGCTCAAGTACAAGTCTAACCATGTGAATATG
>APFE031061089.1:84296-109231 GCA_000404065.3 Pinus taeda | reverse complement strand
AAGTTAAAGAAATTGCATCATAGAATAAGTCACTTATATTATCATTATTCTATTGCAAAACATTCATAAACCACCCACTCTCATCTTAAAACCCACATTGGGAAACTAGTCCATTATCCCCAGTTGGAGCCACCACCTCAAATGGAAAAGGAGTTGTTTTAAGGTCCGGACTGGGTGGTTATCCCCTATGTTTTGAAAACATAATTCTGAAGCTGCAATGAGTACATAATGGTTTAGAATATTCCATTCCGTACTTCTTCAAGATCTGCTTGAGATACTTGGTTTGTGAAAGAAAGATACCATCTTTTGTTTTCTATACTTATAGACCAACAAAATAAGTAAGTTCACCAAGTAAGGACATTTCAAATTCTTGCTGCATTATTGAAGAAAAATTATGACTCATGGGTTCTTCATTGCTACCAAAGATAATGTCATCAACATAAACAACAATAATTAGCAGTTTATCATTTTCAATCTTTGTGTATAAATTTCTATCTGCGGAGCCTTTTGTGAAATGTTGTTGTTGTAGATATTTGTCGAGGCGGTAATACCAAGCCGTTGGAGCCTATTTCAGACCACAGAGAGCCTTTTTGAGCTTGCATATGAGTTTTACATAATTTCCAATAATTAATCATTCTAGTTGTTCAATATAAACTTCTTCTAAATCTCCATTAAGAAAAGTTGATTTGACATCCATTTGATATACTTTGAATTTTTGAAAACTAGAGAGAGAAAGAAACATCATTATGGCTTCAAGTCTATAAACAGGTGCAAAATTTTCTTCAAAATATATACCTTCTTGTTGAGCATACCCTTTACAAACAAGTCTTGCCTTGTTTCTAATAACTTCTCCATTTTCATTTAGCTTAGTCTTAAATATCCATTTTGTTCCTAAAACATTTGTATCATGAGGTCTAGGAACTAATTCCCAAGTATCATTCTTTTCAATTTGGTCAAGTTCTTCATCCATGGCCTTGACCCAACTTTCATCTTTGTAGGCTTCATTTACATTTTGAGGCTCTGTGGAGGATAGTAATGCTAGATAACTTGAGGCCCCTGTAAGAGTTCTTCTTGTCTGTACTCCAGACCCTTTTTCTCCTAGAATTTGAGATTCTAGATGATTCTTCTGAACATACCTGGATGGAGTCTTTTCCCTGTCTTTTGTATCTTCTTCTGGTGCTTCATTGGTTTCTTCTTCTATTTCATTTTGATTTGATGTGGGAAAGCATTCCCCATATTCCTCATTGTCATATTCCTTTTTTGATTTCATTTGTTTTAGATTTTTGCATGCTTCATCAATTACAACATCAATGCTTTCAACAATTTTTCGAGGTCTTTTATGATAAAATTTCTATCCTTTACTTCTATATGAGTAACAAAGAAAAATTCCTTCATCTGCTCTGGTTCAAACTTACCAAGTTTTTCATCAGTCCTTTTGATGAAACATTTGCTTCCAAAAACTATAAAGTGTTTTACAGTAGGAGGCTTACCATACCAAAGTTCATATGGAGTTTGATTGTTATTTACCCAAACATTCACTTTCTTGAGAGTAGTCACGACAACAAATGTAGCTTCACCCCATAAGGTTGCAAGAGTTCTAGATTCATCAAGCATAGCTCGATCCATTTGTTGAATTGTTCTATTCATTCTTTCCACCATGCCATTTTACTGAGGAGCTATTGCGATGTAGAATTTACTTTTTATTCCATGTCATTCACAACAGTCAAAGAATTCATCTGATATGAATTCTCCACCTCGATCAGATATGAGACATTTGATTTTTCAGTCTGATTCATTTTCAACCAAAGCTTTGAAGGTCTTAACTTTTCAAATTCTTCATCTTTATGCTTTAGTAGACCTATCCAACACATCATGGAAAAATCATCTATAAATAAAATAAAATATTCTTCTCCACGAGGTGAATTTTTCCTTGTTGGTGCACATAAATCAGTATGGACGAGTTCAAGAGGCTTACTTTTTTATCCTTCTTTTTCACTGAAGTGAACTCGGGTTTTCGTACCTATTTGACATGATTTTCATATGGTATTTTATGGGATACTGATATCTAAAAGATCACAAGTTGCCTTGAGCCTACATGATTTTCTTATTTGAGAAAAGCTTAGATGTCTCAATATTATATGCCTAGCCAATTTTCATCTGTTTTTCTTAGATAACACTGTTGTTGTCCTCCTTTCAGTATATATAAGTTGTTTGGAGTTCTTGTACCTTTGATCATGGTCTTCCCTATATAAAGCTCACAAACTACACATTTGTTTGATCAAAACACAACCTCATTTCCTTGATGACACATTTGACTGACACTCAATAGGTTATGCTTTGAACCATCTACATACATGATATTTCCAACTTTAACCTTTTCTTTCAAGAAGACAGAACCTTTACCTTTAATGACAGTTGGAGTGTCATTTCAGAACGAGACATTATTTTCCTTTTCTAAAGCATTATATGAATGAAGTTTCTTTTTATCACCTATCATTTGTTTGGAGCATCCGTTGTTGATGTATCACTAATTTTCTTGTCCTTCTGCATACAAAGCTATGCCACATATTTCTGATTGAGAATCCTTCTTTCTCCATATCTTGCGATTTAATGATGTTTTCTCATTTTGAAGTGTTGACCAAAATTTGCTCATGCATTCAAATTTTTCATGACCAAAGTTGTTACAAATCGAACATTGTATTTCATTTTCAAGAGGAGAAAAGTTATTATAGGAAATTTTCTTGATTCCTGTTACACTCCTTTGATTTTGTGCTTCTCTAGTCATGATGGTTTTGTAAGAAACACATTAAGCAGCCTTATGCCCAAAGTTATGACATGAAAAATATTGCCCATTAAAGAAATTTCTGCGATCATAGAATCTTCTGGCATTGTTTACTTGTTGGTTGAAGATTCTACTGATATTCATTCTTGGAGTAAATTGAGTATGATTTACCTAATGAGTAATTTTAGGCCTTTGTTGACAATTGACATACTGTTCACTGGTCTTTGCTGCATCAAGATAGCTTTTGGTGGAGGCTAACGACTTGTGTGATTGAGATTATTCTTTAGTATATCCAAGGCCTATCTTTATCAAAGGAGAATGCTGAACTTTGATGGTTTTATTTAAAGTTTCTGATCCCTTAACAAACCTAAGATTAAGAGAATTTGTCTTCTCAAGATCTTTTCTTAGACCCACAATTTCACATTCTAGATTTTCATTGTGTTTTTCTCTTTCAGTGAGTTGGTGTGTCAACGTATCTATGATCATATTCTTTTCTTCTAAATAGATTTTGAGTTTAGTAATTTATTCAAGAAAGTCTTCCTCTTCTAAGGCATCCAAAAAATCATCATTTTCATAAGCCATGAGTACTCTATAATCTTGCTCAGTTTCATCTTCATCACTATTAGATAAACCATCACTATCTTCATGCGTATAGTAACTCCTTCTATTCACAACCTATTTTCTATTGCCTTTTGCATATTCCTTCCCTTTTTCATATTTATCTTTATGAGGACATTTGGCGGCATAATGGCTGACTCTACCATAAGTAAAGCATTTGAAAGGTAGCTTACCTCTAAATCTTCCAGAACCCAGTTGAAGCTTCTTGACAAAATTTACCTCATCTTCTTCTTCTGAAATGTGTCCTCATTCATTGTGCTCTTCCTTTTCTTTTCCCTTTGCCAGTGCTTTAAAAGTGGCTTCTCTCATATCTCACGGGATTCCTTTTCTCATTTCAAAGGAAGTTAGGATTCCATGGAGTTGAGTCATAGTAATAGTTTGAAGACCTTATTTTTCTTCTATGGCATACACTTTTGACTCTAATTTAGAAGACAAAGATCTCAAAATTTTCACAACTAAAGTAGATTCCTTTATCTCTTCACCCAGATTCTTCATACAATTAACAATCTCATCTATATGTAAAAACTAACTTGCAACACTCTCATCACTATGCATATTAAGAGTTTGATACTAAATCCTGAGAGTTTGAAGCTTAGCACATTTTACTTGAGAGTCTCCTTCGTAGATCTGAATGATTTTGTCCCATATCTCTTTGGCTATCTTGAGCTAGATGACTTTGACAAATTCTAATTTTGACAGACTTCCCAATGATGTATTGACAACTTTGGCATTGGTTTCATATGACTTCTTACCTATAGAGTCTGTAGGAATTGCTGCTAGAAATTTATATCCTCCTTCTACAATTTCCCAAGCATCAGCTCCAAGTGATTGTAGATAGGCTATGGTTCTTATTTTCCAATATACCAAGTTTCTCCCATTGAATATTGGTGGTTTGATAGATCCCATGCCTTCGTGATTATTAATCTTGAAAGATCTTCGTTTAAGTGATCAAGCTTCTTCTGAAGGACCTTCTCTGATACCAATTGTTGGAAATAATACTAAGATGGGGGGTGAATCAGTATTATCAGTTCAATAACTTTTCATTTCCCAAACAGATTTATATACGCTACTTCTGTGAAGTGAACTAGCATGTACACACTACTATGATTAGAGAAACCAACATTTACCTAGGGATTTTATTATTTAGTCAATTTATCATGTGTTGATCTTTAATCAGTGCATTGGTAACTTATTAAACAATGCAGTAAAAACAGAATAAACCATCACACATAAGAAACACACATGAGCACCAAGATTTAAGGTGGAAACCAAATGTGGGAGAAAACCCACCTGCTGCTATCTTCTCTGTCTTCTTTTAATATTAAGAAAATGTGTTTACAATCTTGTACTAGTGCAGACTCATACCAGTACGCAAGCACCTACCTATAGAAGGCTACAACCTTCTTTCATTTTCTAGCTTCTACTAGAAGGGAGATGCAACCCCCTAGCTCTTACATTAGCCCATGCATTTACAAGTACATAGGCGCTGGCCTACAGAAGGCTATGACCTTCTCTCTTCTTCCAAAGATCAAGTTTCATAAATTTTTGAACTGGATACTCCTAGTACACAACAATACAAATGAAGGCCTTGTTTCATCAAATTTTCATACTAGACCCATAAAAACTTGCAAACTTGCATCAACCAATAATCAATTAATTTGAACGGTGAGATCACTATCACCATAACACTGTGCTAAACTCAAAAACCTACATCATCATTCAGAACCAGCTGCAACTTCAAAAATCATGCATTAGAATGTATACTCTAGTTTTCTGAACCCAACATGCGTGTATACGCTACTTCCTTTAACCAAAACTGTGTATACCTTCAAAACTACTAAAACATAAAACTTCTAAATCAAGCCTGTACCAACCAACAATCTACTAACCATCTACTGTCAATTTATAGAAATTTACACATGCAGTAGCAGAGATAAACCTTCTTACTTAGACAATCAATCAATCAAACACCAAACTCCTTATGCATTCAGTTTTACATTTGGATCTAGGAAGAATTCGTTGACAAACAACAGTGAAACAATAGAACTGATCAGATAGATCAATCAGATTTGAAGAATAGACTTTTCTTTTGTATATGCTACTTGGAAGGGTCGAACCTGCGTGTATATGTGCTTTTACCGAGGTGAACTAGCATATAGATATGCAAATATTAACTCACAACTTTGCTGCTATTCCAAACTTTAGACAAACCCATATCATGACATTTAAAGAATAAAACAGGTGTACACAATCAGATCTAGCCCAACCAAAATTAGATCATTCAATGATAAGTTATTTCAAGTCTCATGATCCTAATCCAACATTGAATTCAAGGTGCACAAAATATTTTAGATCAAATCACAAACATAGCCCCTGTAACATAAAATATACTTCAGATAGAAGTATTCCTTAGAAACCCTTTCACTTGTACACCATGGCCTTATGATCTTCTCCTCCTTATATAGTTTTTGTCCTTTCTCAATACCTCGTACCAAAACCACTTAGGACCCATGGTATTCTTGGACGAGATCAAATAGTCATTATTCTGCTCAATATTGTGGGCTAATACCATGGTATTGTCCCCTGGTATTGTTTCCTCTTAAATTTCCTTGATTTTCCAACATATACATGTTTTTTTCTTGTGAAAGTGAGTGCATATGTATATGCACTTTTTGTTCTGTGAACCAGCGTGTATACGCTGTTTTGACTAAGTAGACCTACGTATAGATATTAAACTACTTTACACCATCCTTTACCTTCAACTTCTTCATTTTGATTAGTAGACTTTAGTTCAATCTTCCTCTTCTTCTGTACCAATGCCCTGTTACCTCTGAATAGACCTGTTACACTGTGAGTGAATTTACATCAAGGACAACACTACTATCATAATACCAACAACTATCTCCCTGGGTATACCAAAATGGACAAATATGTCTTCAAACAAGAATTCTGAAATGACCTGCTCCATGGCTCTGGTTAGTGCTTTTGCCTCAACCCATTTTGTGACATAGTCGGTGTAGACCAAGATGTAGGACTTATGTCTGGAAGGAGGATTAATTGGTCCCACAAAATATAAGGGCCATTTCTCAAATGGTTCTAAGACAATTTGAGGCTGTAATGACATCTCATGTGATTGCAGTGGTTGGCCCATCCTCTAGCAGCTATCGCATAGTTTCACGAACTTCTTAGCATCCTAAAATATTGTAGGCTAATAATATCCTGTCGAGAGGAATTTGTATCCTTTTTGCTTGTCTGTGGACTTCCCTCAACAAGGTTCCTCGTGACAAGCCTTAAGGATTTCAAATAACTCATCTTCCCTAACATAACCTCTGATCTGAAAATATGGTCTAGTGTGATAGAGATTCCCCTCTATCCAAGAATACTTAGCAATTTGATGTATGTTTTTCTCTTTTCCTTGGAGGATAAGTATTATGGAAACTTTCCTGTAGCAAGATAATTGGCTATATCTGCATACCGTGGTGAGTGAGTAGAAGTAGCAAAGAGATACTCATTAGGAAAAGCATCCTCAGTAGGAATGTAATTGTCATCAATAATTAACCTAGAAATAAATTCAGCTACTACATTATCTTTTCCAGGTTTATCTAAGATTTTAATATCAAAATCCTATAAAAACAATAACCAATGTGTAATTTTACCATTGGTAATTAGCTTATTCATTAAAAAATGAATGGAAGATTGGTCAGTGTGTACAAATACTTGATACCCAGTAATATAATGTTGAAACTTGTTTATGGCATGCACTACTGCTAGGAATTCTTTCTTGATCACTGTGTAATTAAGCTCAGCCAGAGTCAAATTCTTGCTTATGTAATAAATAACATAAGGTTTCCTACCCTCCAGATAGCCCAAAACAACACCTACAACAATGTCAGATGCATATGTAGCTATGTGAAATGGTAGTTCCCAATTAGGTCCATGTAAAATAGGAGCTACTGATACACAACATTTCAGCTTCAAAAAGGCCTACTCACACTTTCCTATCCACACAAATTCCACATCTTTCATAAGTAAGGAGAACAAAGGCAATGCAATTTTGGAAGAATTCTCTATAAACCTTCTGTAATACCCAACATGCCCAAAGAAAATGCGTACATATTTTTACATCTTGGGAGTTGGAATTTGCAAGATTACCCCTATTTTAGCAGGGTCTACCTTGATCCCATCAACAGAAATGAAGTGTCCTAACACGATCCCCTTATTCATCATCATGTGACATTTTTTGGTGCTCAAAGAAACATTAATCTATATACAAAATTCCAACACTTTTTCTAAATTAGTTACTATTGTTTCAAAAGCATCACCATAAGGTGTAATGTTTTCCATGAAGATTTCAAGGCAGTCATTCAATAAATCAGAAAAAATTCCTAGGATTGTCCTATGAAACACTGTTGGCACATTACAGAGTCTAAAAGGGAGTACTTTGTAAGCGAAAGTTCCCCAAGGGAAGGTGAAGGTTGTTTTATCCTGATCCTCTGGGGCAATTTGTATCTGGTTGTAGCCACTAAACCCATCTAAAAATTAGAAAAACTTTTTCCCAGAGAGGGTGTCAAGGACCTGATCTATAAATGGTAAAGGAAAATGGTCCTTTTGAGTGGCTTTATTGAGTTCTCTTTAATCCACACAAACTCTCCACTTTCCATTCTTCTTAGGGGCAATGACAAACAGAGACACCCGCTGACTGTCAAATATTGAATAAATGAAGTTAGCATTTAGGAGTTTCTATAATTCTTCTTTCACTAGCTCCTTCAGTGTAAGGTTCATGCAGCACTGCGGTTGTCTAATTGGCTTGTAACCATATTTTAAGTAGATGTGGTGAGTGCATAGGCTGGGATGAATCCCTTTCATATCTATGTAGTCCCACGCAAATGCCTTTTTGTATTTCTGTAACAATTGTAACTGTTAGAAAATTATATATTACAAAGCAATGGAACACATAAAATATTGTAGAAATATAAACACAGAAAATGCATAAAACAAGAGAGACATAGATATATGTGGTTCACGTAGTTTGGGATACATCTAGGGAGAAACAATCAGTCCTTCCTTTTATATTATCCAGTAAATTGAAGAGATATAACCTACTGTAATTCCCTCTTCACTCTCACTTAATCTCCTCTCTCTTCTCACTCAGAATACATATCTACATAGACGCAATAAAAATCCCTCATATATAATGAGGGGTTGCCTTCTAGGGAAAAAAACCCTAAATTAAATATAACTTCTACCGTCATATCTTCGCCTAATGATCGACTTATATTGACTACGAAATTACAACATTTTACAAGGCAATTCTACATCTATTTTTAGTTGTGGGGGTGTTGTCCCCGATCCCCCACCACGGGGGGGCTCCCAAAGGTCGCAGCCACCCCCTTGGACCTCCCCTACAGTGTATATTTTACGGGCGGCGTTGTCGCCACATTACGAACTAGGGTCCAATGTGGCGATACCTCTAAATGAAGAAGATAATCAGGCTCCACACCCAACAATCTCCCACTTGGAGACTGATTATAGCAACTCCACCACTACTTCATTTCCTGGACAATGACTCCACTTTGGACCTGGTTGTTTCTCATCTTCTTCATCATACTTGAATACCAATTGAAACTAAGAAAATTCTCAGTTTCTCCCTGGTTACAACTTTTGTTAACATATATGTAGGATTCTGGCTAGTGTGTATCTTTTCCAGCTTCAACTATCCATATTCTAATGTTGACCGTATGAAATGATACTTGAGCTATATATGTTTTGTCTTGGAATGAAATGCAGAGTTCTTTGCAAGATCTATGGCGCTCTAGCTATCACTCTATAACCTGCCCAACTCCTGCTTCTTACCCAATTCATCCAAAAACCTTTGTAACCGAATCATTTATTTACTAGCCTCTATAGCAGCAAAATACTATGCTTTCATTGTTTAGAGTGCAACAACACTTTGCAGTTTTGAAACCCAACTGACAGTTGTTCCACCTAAAGTAAACACATACCTTGTTGTGCTCCTCTTGTTATCTCTATCACCCGCCATACCTGCATCAATATATCCATGTAGAGAAATGTTTGAACCACCAAAGCATAATGCTTGATTTGTGGTACCTCTCAAATACTTGAGAATCCACTTCACCGCCATCCAATGTTCTTTCCCTGGATTGTTCATATACTTGCTTACAACTCCCACTGCATGTGAAACATCAGGCCTTGTGCAGACTATTGCATACATTAAGCTTCCAACTGCTGATGCATATGGAACTTTAGACATATCAACCATTTCTTCCTGAGTCTTGGGACACACCTCCTTACTTAGTTTGAAATGGCTAGCAAAAGGTATACTAACTGGTTTTGCATTCTGCATATTAAATCTTTTCAACACCTTTTCTATCTAGTCACTCTAAGACAATATTAATTTTTGGTTCTTCCTGTCTCTAGTTATTCTCATACCAAAGATTTGTTTTGTAGCACCCAAATCCTTCATTGCAAATGAGTTCGCCAATTTTGTTTTGAGCACATTTCTTTCCTACATGTTAGAACCTGAAACAAGCATGTCATCTACATACCATAACAATATAATATAGCTGCCATCATTTTTCTTTTTGAGATAAACATAATGATCAGAGTGACATCTAGTGTAACCTTGTTTAGACATAAACCTATCAAATTTTAGATACCACTGCTTTGGAGCCTGTTTTAAGCCATACAAGCTCTTCCTCAATATGCACACTAGTTTCTCCTTGCCTTTTACCTCACATCCTTGTGGCTGTTGCATATATATCTCTTCCTCCAAATCCCCATGGAGAAAATTTTTCTTTACATCTAGATGCTCAAGATGTAAATCTTTAGCTGCTACTAGACTTAAAATAGTTCCGATTGAAGTCATTTTAACAACAGGAGAAAAGATCTCATCAAAGTATATACCCTTTTTATGTGCAAACCTCTTCACCATAAGTCTAGCTTTATACCTTTGTCTACCACCATCTTCTTCCTTCAACCTATAAACCCATTTATTATGCAATGTTGTTTTACCTGCAGGAAACTTGACTATGTCCCAAGTCTGGTTATGTGCTAAGGAGTCCATCTCTTATTTCATGGCTTGCTCCCACTTCTTCTTGGTTTCTAACTTCACTTCTTCTTCATAACACCACTTTCAGGTGTTTGTTGTTGTTGTGGTTGTTGATCGTTATGACTTTAGGCACCATCACTTTTTTTGTGATCTCTTCAAGCATTGTGTATTCTCTATTTTCTTTTTCCTGTTTCTTTTCCTGCAACTGATCCTTATACAAAACCTTTTCATTGAATATGACATCTCTGCTCCTAATGATTTTTTGTTTTTCATAATCACAAAAGTGATAACCAAAATCATTAACACCATATCCAATAAAAATACATTTCTTTGATTTTTCCTCGAGCTTTGTTCTATTTTATTTATTAATGTGGACAAACGATTCACAACCAAAAGTTTTTAAAAATGAGTAGTTTACCTTTTTACCTGTCTATCCCTCCTCTAGAATACCACCATCCAAGGAACTTGAAGGCCCTTTGTTTATTAGATAAACAACAATATCTACAACATCTTCCCAAAATTGTAAAGGCAATCCTACATTCAATCTCATGCACCTTGCACACTCCATGATTGTCCCATTCATCCTTTCTGACATACCATTTTGTTGTGGTGTTCTTGGAACTATCTTCTCTTCGCGAATTCCATTTTCTGAACAGTACCTATCAAACTCTTTGCTGCAATATTCACCTCCATTGTCTAATCTGAGACACTTCAACCTTTTTCCTGTCTCATTTTCAACCAAATCTTTCCATTTCTTGAAAGTATCAAATACATGAGATTTATTTTGAATACAATAAATCCAAGTTTTTCTGGTTGCATCATCAATAAAAGTAACATAATAGTAAGAGGCATCGATAGATAATACCTGAGAAGGTCCCCATGCATTTGTATACACAAGCTCTAATTTTTTGCTCTTATTTTCTTTCCCAACTTTGAGAAATTTGACTCTCTTCTATTTTCCATAAACACAATTTTCACAAAATTCCAAATCCACATGCTTCAAACCTGGGAACAAATTTCTTGAGTGAAGAATCTGTGTCCCCTTCTCACTCATGTGCCCAAGCCTATGATGCCACAATGTCGTATTTGCTCCTGTAGAGGTGAAAGCATTAACAGAATTAGAAACACCATTGCATAAATACAATGTACCAACCTTTTCTCCGCTTGCTATTACCGGGGCTCCTTTAATGACCTTCTAGGTTTTATCTATGAAAGTAGTTAGGCAACCTTCACCTCCCGACTTTCCTGTTGAAATCAGATTTTTCTTTAGATCTGGAACATGACTTACCTCCTTCAATAGCCATTGATTTCCATTCTGTTGTTTTATGAAAACTATACCCATTCCAATGATTTTACAGGGTTTATCATCACCTAATCGAACCTGTCCAAAATATCCTTTAACATAATCATGAAAATGTTTCATATCAGGGGTGGCATGGAATGAGGCCCCTGAATCTACCACCCAGGCATCAATAATATTTTCTAATGAAAGAATCAAATCATCTTGCAACACATCACCTATTACATTTGCTTCATGATTATTTTCTTGTTGCACATCTCCTTTTTTTCCCTTCTGAGACTTGCAGTCTTTCTTTAGGTGTCCTTTCTTCTCGCATTCCCAGCACACTATCCCCGATTTGGACTTGGATCTACCTTTCCTTGACTGACTGCTATATCCCGGGCTCTTTCCTCTTTCCATTTTTCCTCCCCTAGTCTCTGTAGTCAAAGCATTACCTGATGTCTCACCAGAGCTTTTCCATCACATTTCCTCGCTAAGGATTGCACCGACAACATCATTAAACTTTAAAGTACTAGATCTAGATACAGAGTTACTAATGGCCATAACTAAACCATTCTGATTTTCTGGAAATGAGCATAGAAATAACATAGCCCTAACTTCATCATCAAAAGTTACCCTTACAGAACTTAACTGAATGGTAACTGTATTAAATTCATTTAAATGATCAGTAATGGATCCACCTTCTGACATCTTCATATTAAATAAACACTTCATTAGAAATACCTTATTTGAGGCTAAGGGTTTTTCACATAGTTTGGATAATATCGACATTAAAACTCAGAAATATGAAAATCAAATATCCAATGCACTTCTCATTCTTCTTTCACCTTTCATGATTCAGATTCAGTTGAATAAATTCAGAAGGGCTCATGAAGCCTCGGTGAAGACTCACTCCTCTATTCTGCAAGATGATGTCACCATTCATAACTCTAGTCTCAAACCTAATCTATATTTTTTTTATCCTCTATCATCTACATATCTTGACTCTTTGTACCATGACCCACTTGATCAATCTGCTCCACCAGCTAGTTGTTCACATTTTCTTGATTCTCAAGCTATTGGCTCAAATTGCGATCAGGTACAAACCAACCACATAATGCATGTAGAGGAGTAAGAACGTGAAGAAGCTTTTAATATTTCCTCTCTTCTTCAAAATATTTCATGTCAAAATAACAAGTTTCCATTCTTGGATGATTCCCAGTCTGCTAATCTTGATAGCGAATCAAACATAATCAATTATTTCAATCAATCTTTAGCCTTGGGAAACAATGATCACAATGAAAATAATTTTACTAGTGTACACAGTAAGGGATTCCCAAGTGCATCATCTGATCTTTCAGTTTCTCAAGAAGATCTTACCTATGATCCAAAATTTTATTTTTTTAAAGAAGGTGTGTTTAACGAAACTTCCTCTTCACCTCATCGTCCCTTGCGTTCTGACGGTTGCAATAAATATACTTGCGACAAAGATACTCCATGCTATTTAGTTTCTTCATCCAATGAGTTATCACAAGGAAGTGAGGTTTTCCATGATGAGATTGAAAACAATCAAAACATAGAGCACCCTTCTCGTCCCTCATCATCTCTTTTCTTGCATCAAGACAACTCTTTAAATCAACCTGCTCATGAGATATCACCGATTCACTTATCTTTGAATATGATATCATAAGAGTCTTTTTCTTTCAATAATTTAGTTTTTGAAGTTGGAAAATCTTGTAAAAGCAGTGACAAAGATGGTTGCCATCCAGTGAGAAGTGTTGAAACCAGCAACAAAAACTATCCTCAAACCTTGCATGATCTAGTTCAAGCTTCAAAATGTGATTCTAGAATCTTGGGAAGTTCCATGACCTACCAGGGATTCAGTTCACTTCAAATTCCATTGATGGTTATATCAGGACCTCGCAACTCTAGTAAACCCCTCGAACTAAGTCAAATCTAGTTTCTCTCACATAATCGTTGTTTTTGCATGGTTTCATTTAGTGTAAATCTGTTTTTGAAAGATGTTTAGTATTTTAGATGTAATCTTTTAAACTCTTGATATTTCACTTCTGAATGGACTCGAGAATATTTTTTGGTTTATTTCTCTTCATGCAAGTCTCTTGCAACAAATTCAGGTTTCAAATGCATACCTCTCATGTAATTTGATCATTCCAAAGACCATCTTTGGCCTAAGGAATCATATATATCATATGTATTTCATGATGAGTAGCTCCTAGCTTTCCTTGTGAATATGACATCTTGAATCTCATCCTTCATTACACCTCAAACCCTCTTGAGTGAAAATGTATGCACGATCTATTGTGTGAATCAATCTCCTTTCTGTTCATTCCATCTTGACTGGTGTCAAGTGTCCATTGTACTAGCATCTCTTCCCACTTCTCCATCTGATTGTGATGCTAGAATAGTGTGTCACTAGTTATGAATAAATGGAATGTCACATTCATCATCCAAAGAAGATGATTATATTATTCAAAACATTTGAGAAATTGTTCAAATTGATTTACCTTTGTCGATCGCTAAATGGGAATATGATGCTTCAATAAATTCATTTGATCACTATTCTATCCTTGATGACTTTCATTCATCTTATCATTTTCCCATCAACAAATCCAAGGACAGTGGGCTTACATCTCTCGACCTTCATCATTTAATATCTCACTGTTCATATTTGTGCTGAGTAGGTGAAACTCTTCACCTTTCATTGATAGTTATGTCAGGTCCTCATTGTCTCAATGTGACTGTTGAAAATGATAAGATTTATTTCCCCATTCATTATTCTCATCATATTCCCATGATTCTAATTGAAAACTCATATTCACAAATATTTCAATAGGCTTTTCATGAATTGTATGATCCAATCATTGAATGGTTGGAACAATCTTACTTGACAAGCTCTATAGTGAACAACAACTTTCAATCTTCCCTCACACTTTCTAGAGAGCTCAGTGTAGATGGAGACATATTAGAAAGAAGCTTCCAAGGTTTTTCGAAATATGGTATTCGTTGGGAAGGTAAGAATGCAAATTGCATGAAAGTAGTGGTTGTGACACATCTTTCTGCCCACAAATAAGAACTTTCATTTCTTGTGAAAGTTATTTAACCTTTTATATTTTCTATAGCACATAACTTTATATCAATTTTAACTATTTGTATCTTTATGAATGTAGGTCTAGAACAACTATGGTGGATTCATTGAAAATTTCATTATACATGACCGTAGCCTTCTACGTTGGGTTGTGTTATATTCTTTCCGAATGCGTAGGAGAGGGGTCATAGGGGGTTTGAGGGGGACAAGTAGCCCCCCTCTATGGGTTTCAGGACAACGCGCCAGGGAAATTTTTTTTGGACCCTATATTAGGTGGGTAAACCTACCTATGAATTTTTGCATGGTTTTCACACATGGCTTTGGGAGCGATGGTTTTCAGTCCATGGTATTGGATGCTTCAGCATGTGTATAATGTTTATTGTTTTGAGGCTTCTGCGATCAGTGCTTTGTGTGTAGTTTTCTTCTGGAGTTCTCGCATCCATGATTGTTTGTATCGATGTTTCGAGCCATCCACCATGGCTCATCATCAGGATAGATGAAAGGATTATAATGAAATATCAATATGGTAGTCTTGGTTTTGGGATTGAGGGGAAAATCTCTGTGTATATGTGTTTTATGTCTTATGCTCTAGCATTGTTTATTTTCTATTTTTAGAATTCGTATGCAGGTAATTTTTGTACAAGGTTAAAACCTACATTTGATATCAGAGTTGTTTTGGCTTCAAGGGGACGCCTTTGTTGTTGAGGGGTTTCATTCACGCCTATGGTAGACCCCATTTAGTGGGAGATCTGCGATATCGATTATGGTGGGGAAAGAAGATAGCGAGCAATGGAAAGATAGAGATCGAGAAATTTAATGGTCAAAGTTTTGAGTTGTGGAAACTCAAGATGGAGGATCTGTTGGTGGATAAAGATTAGTGGATCATGGTACATCTGGGTAATAAACCAACGGGAGTGTTCAATGAAAAATGGAAGAAGTTGGATTGGAAGGCAAAGAGCACAATATGATTGTGTGTCTCGGATTTCGTATTATTTAATGTATCAGGGGAAGCTACAACGAAGGCTTTGTGGGTCAAGTTAGGGACTTTTTACCAATCTAAGTCTTTGGTGAATAAACTATTCCTTCAGAAAAGGCTGTATAGCCTGAGGATGAAAGATGGAGACTCGGTGATAGAGCATCTGAATGCATTTAATACTGTGGTAAGTTAGTTATTGTCTCTTGATATTAAAATTTCATATGAAGATAAGTGCATCAATTTTTTGTGTTCTCTACCAGATTCATGGGATAGTTTGGTTATTGCAATAGGTAGCAATGCAACTACCTTGCAGTTTGATGAAATAGTCTCATCCTTGCTGACACAGGAGATGATACAGAAAAATATGGAGATGTAGAATGGTGATGCCTTGTCTGTATGAGGACGGTCTTGGAACAGAAACAAAAATAAGTCATCAAGTGGGAGATCTAAATATAGAGGGAGATCTAAATCTCCAAGAAAACCTGTAAAGGTGGTGTACTGGAAATGTGAAAAAGGAAGGGCATACAAAAAGGGACTGTATCTAAAGCTCCGAAAAAGGAAATGGATATGATGATGCTCCTTCTGTAGAGGGTGAAAACACCTTATATAAGGTGGGGATTGTAACTGGCTTCTTCAAGTACACATGTAGATCATGAGGCATGGTTGATTGACTCAGGTGCATCTTTTCACTTCACTCCCCATAGAGAGTAGTTCTGCAAGTATGAGAAATGTGATCATGGTGATGTCTTCTTGGGGAATGATAGGAAGGCTAGAAGTGTTGGTCGTGGAAAAGTAAAGTTGAAGTTGCAAGGTGGAAGGGTTAGAACACTTCCAGGTGTTTTGCATAAATTTCCTGCATTGGCCAGAAATCTGATTTCTCTAAGCAAGCTGGATGATTCAGGTGTAAAAACAGTGTTAAAGAAAGATACATGCAAGATGGTTCGGCGAGCACTGGTATTGATGCGGGGAGTTCAGATTGGAACTTTGTACAAGCTCCAAGGTAGCACTATTATTGGTGGGTGCAGCAATTATATTGTTCCTGAAAGTGGAGAAAAAAATTTAGTGGTCTCTGGAGAAAATACGATGCTATGTCATTAAAGGCTTCCACATATTGGAGAGAAGGGCCTTTTAATACTTCATGGTAAAGGTATGGTAGAAGGTATGACTAATAGCTCTTTTGATTTTGATTTATGTGAAAATTGTGTATATGGGAAGTAAAATTGGGTGAGATTCCCCTCTTGTGGTAAGAGGGTGAAACATATATTAGAGCTTGTGCACAGTGATGTGTTTGGACCTGTGAAGGTTCCATAATTGGGTAAGTTTGTGTACTATGTATCATTTATAGATGACTTCTCAAGGAATACATGGATATATTTCGACAAGAAGAAATATGAAGTCTTTGACAGTTTTAAAGAATTTAAGGCTCTGGTGGAAAACGAGACAAAGAATAAGATAAAGGTGTTCAGGATAGATAACAGTGGAGAGTTTTGTAGCAAGGAATTTGAAGAAATCTATAAGAAGTGTGGTATAGAATGATAGAAAACTATTCCATACACACCTGAGCAAAATGGATTTGCAGAAAGAATGAAAAAGACTTTAATGGAAAAGGCAAGAAACATGCTCAATGGTGTTGGGTTAGGACATGAATTGTAGGCAGAGACAGTGGAGACAACATGTTACCTGGTTAATAGATCACCTTCATCAACGTTGGAGGATAAGACTCCACAAGAGGTATGGACTAGTAAAAAAACCCTCTCTTTCACATTTGAGGGTATTTGGATGTGATGCATATGTACATGTTCCAAAGGAGAAAATAACAAAGTTGGATAATAAATATGAAAAGTGCATCTTTATTGGGTATAAGGATAGTTCAAAGGGTTATAAGATTTGGAACCCAGTAAGAAGGAAGGTTGTGTACAACCGAGATGTGGTGTTCAGAGAAGCGAAAAATGTTATTAAACATGATGTCCCATCAAAGGAACTTGAGATGATAGAGTTTGAGCTAAAGGAGGAAGAATCAGACTCTATAGTAGAAGAGGAATCAAAAGATGAAGAGCCACAAAATCCAGTTGTGAGAAGATTAGTTCAAGAAAGAAGGCAGCTAGAAAGGTATAGTCCATTGGCTTTCTGTTCAAATTTTTCTTTATCTATTTACTGATGATGATTCCATAACATTGAGGGAAGTAGTAGATTTAGATGATGGAAAACTCTGGAAAGAGGCCATGGTTGATGAAATGGCATCTTTGCACAAAAGTGAGGCTTGGGATCTGATTGAGTTGTCAGCTGGAAGGAAACCCATTGGCAATAAATGGGTGTTCAATAATAAGACAAATGTAGAAGGAAAGGTGGAGAAATACAAAGCTTGGTTGGTAGCAAAAGGTTATTCCCAGGTGCTGAAAATTGATTTTAGTGATATTTTTTCTCTTGTTGCCAAGGTAGCTTCTATTAGATTATTTTTAACTGTTGTTGCTACTTTTGATTTTGAAGTATAACAAATGGATGTGAAGACAAAGTTTCTTCACGGGGATCTAGAAGAGGAGATCTACATCAAACAAACTGAACGCTTTGTGGTGAAGGGTAAGAAAGATCTGGTATGCAAGTTAGAGAAGTCTCTGTATATACTACAACAATCACTAAGGATGTGGTATCAGAAATTTGATACATTTATACAGGGATTTGGCTTCACCAGAAGAAAAGAAGATTACTCTATGTATTTTAAATTTATTGGTGACCGTGTTATTTATTTGGTCTTCTATGTGGATGATATGTTGCTGGATGGAAATGACAAATAAATTATCTAGGATTTGAGGACCCAATTGTCCTTCAAATTCGACATCAAAGATCTTGGTGTTGCAAACTATATTTTGGGCATGGAAATTAAAAGAGATCGGGCAAAGAGGAAGCTCTAGGTAAACCAGAGGAATTATGTCAAGACAATATTGCAAAGGTTTAATATGTAGGATAGTAAATCGGTGAAGGTTCCTATTCCTGTAGGTGTAAAGTTATTTGCTGAAGAGTGTCCCAAGACATAAGAAGAGGAAGAGGGCATGTCCCATGTTCCATATGCAAGTGCAGTTGGTAGCCTAACTTATGTGATGGTCTACACTATACTAGACATTACACATATAGTGGGAGTATTGAGCAGGTTTATGTCAAAACTATGGAAAGAACATTGGACAACAGTGAAGGAGGTTTCCAGGTATTTGTGGGGCACTAGTGATTATGGTTTGTGCTACCAAGGAGGACCGAGATTGGACAGAGTTTTGGATGTTCGTGGCTTTGTTGATGCAGACTGGGTTGGAGATCTGGATCAAAGAAGACATACAAGTGGGTATGTGTTTAAACTATTTGGAGGTGCAGTTAGTTGGATGAGTAAGGAACAATATGTATTGGCACTATCAACTAGAGAGGTAGAATACATGGCAGCCACTCATGCAAGCAAGGAAGCAATTTGGTTGCAGAAATTGTGTTCAAGTATGGGGTTAGTATAGGGAGCTATAAGGATAGAATGTGATAGTAAAAGTGCAATTTTATTGGCAAGGAACCCTGCTTACCATTCAAAGATGAAGCACATTCATGTTCAGTATCACTTTGTGAGGGATATGATAGAAGATAAAAAGGTGTTTCTGATAAAGGTGGAAATTTTGAAGAATATTGGAGATGCATTGACAAAATCAATGAGCTTTGAGAAGTTCTCTTGGTGTAGAGAAACAATGGGCATTATGGGGCTAGATAAATTACTAAGCTCTCCCGTGGAAGGAAAACAACAAGTGGGAGAATGTTGGGTTGTGTTATATTCTTTCCATGACTAGCCGCCCTAGTTAACCTGGGGGTTAGATGGGGGGTCAGAGCCCCCCCTTCATTGCATTGATTACGTACTGAGGGGGTCATATGGGGTTTGAGTACGGTAGGTAAACCCCTCTACAGGGTTCAGGGCAGCGGCCCAGGGAAATTGTTTTTGGACCCTATACTAGGTGGGTGAACCTACCTATGGTTTTATGCATGGTTTTCGCACATGGTTTTGGGTGCGATGGATTTTAGTCCATGGTATTGGATTCTTCAGCATGTATATATATGTATTGTAACATATGAAAGGAACATAATGAAATATCAATCTGGTAGTCCCGGTTTTGGGATCTAGGGGAAAATATCTGTGTATATGTGTTTTATGTGTTATGCTCTCACATTGTTTATTTTTTATGTTTTAAAATTCATATGCAGGTAATTTCTGTACATGGCTAAAACCTACATTCTAGTTGTTAGGTTAGGAGTAGGATTAGTTTCATCCTATTTTTCCCTTCCTTGTACTCATCTTGAACTCATTCCCTGTATTTTTTCCTTGTTTTCTTATTCTAGATCTACATCATGTTTGTTATAGCCATTTCATTTCTTCTCTTTTGGTTGTGTGTTGTCTTTCCTTTTGTCTTGTTTTCCTTTCTTAATGAGTTTCTCCTTTTGTTTTTATTAAGTGAATAAGTTTTTTGTATGGACCTGCATTAGATTCTTTGTATGTATGTGGCTAAAGTCTAAAGAGTCTTGTGACACTGCAACAGTTGGCTTAACCTCCAGCCAATCTTCTTTATCTTGGCTTTGTCTTTTGGTCATTGAATTTCTGATAGAAAATAGGATCCGTTTGTAAGGAAATTTTTTGTCTAGCCATGAAGCCGCGTCTAGCCTTGAAACCTCATGCCTATTCTCGATTTTTTTCTTCTTTTATGTTCTCAAGCTTATCTAACTAGTAGAAACAGAGAATGGAAAATTTTTGAATGAGAAAACCTAAATTAGAGATCTCGATATGTTTCTTTGAAGGAAAAACCTTTTCTGCTCTCAATAAATAAATGCGAAAGACGAGAAAGGATTCCTGCACGGAGAAGTGAAGCAAGAAACTTCGCTGGGGTACCATCTAGGCTCGTTGATAGCGGAGCAATATATGTTTTCCTGCATGACTCCGTTAGCATACTGTCTAGGACTACTGATAGTGGAGAAACACCAGAGATGAAAAATTATACTTTAAAAATCTTAAGTTCGCGAGCTACACTATCCTTCCCAACACAAAACATTGTGATTGTGTTGAATCTTATGTTGTGTTTGACCGTTAAGGTATAGAGGGGATCATGTCTAGTCATGTGTTAAGTGGAAAAGACCAAAGTGATCTACACAATGAATCAATACTCCTTGAAGAACCAATGTCCTGCACGAAAGAGTTAACCGAAATAGAGAAGTCGGATTCTACGAGTATGTTGCCAAGTGTTGTAGCAGCTACAACACCATCCAAAATTTTGGCCTACATTCAAATTTTTGAGGCTACAGTGGATCCTACGATCATTCATTTCTTAGTCACTTATTGGTTAGCTAATGATTTCAAGATCCCTTGTTGGATCTCAAGTGTTGTTCACACTTTTAACTTTATATAGAAAGTGTTGTTTGCAGGCATGGAAATTATTTATTATCATGCAAAGGGGCGTTTTGGTTTGCTTCAAGGGGAAATATTTGTGAAAATGAGTTTTTCTCATCATATAGACATGTTTCACACTTATTTCCAAAGTTTCACATGCTATTACACAAGTGTTGTCATTGTCATCACAAACTCTATCATTGGTGCCAAACTTGTCATAAGTTTCCACAAAGGTTGCTGCATTAAAGGAAGTATGTTTTCATATGTTCTTGATGATATAAGTTGTGTCACCAAGTCTCCAAGTGTGTGGTCATAGTCAAGTTCTATCATTGTTCACATTGGTTCCACTGATCCCATACTTAGCTGATTTCTCGAGGATTCCTAACAACCTAGCCTCTTCGAGCCTTCCTAAATTATGCAATCCGCAGTCTCAACCTTCAAGAAACAATATTACTTCTTGGAACTACACAATTCTCAGTCTCTGCTTGCCAAAAATGCACATTTCATAATATCAACGTGCAGAATCTTAGCCTCCCTTGGCACCCAAAACTATACAGATGCTTCTCCAGGTGTCATTTCCCTCAATCAGATTTCACTGGCTACAGAAACTGTGTAGCTATATGGTTCAAGCCTCCCTAACATGCACGCTTGACAGTATTTATTTCCCAATCCCCTTTTCCTCCTGAAACTATGTAGTTTTTCCTCCTAGGGCCCCATCCCACAACCTCTACTGCCTACTTGAACTGCACAATTTTTTCACTCAATGGGCTCTGCAAAATATTATCCCTTAGTCCAACCTAGTCACTAAGCCTTTCCCCTTTACCTAATACCAATTTCAGCTCAGTAAATGTATTATCATGTAGCATCTTGGATTAGGGATTTATCATACTAATGACGTCTTGTCATGAGTGGATTACAGATACATAAATTCTACCATGCTATGGCAAGATGATGAAGAAGGGGATGAATAAGGAGGGCATACTAGATGACACCTAAGGATACGAGGAGAAAACATAATCATTAGATAATAAGACCAAATAACCCTAGGGCATAAATGAAGATCAAATATTAGGACCACATGGATACTCCATCTTATTCCTAACCCTTTGGAGGGTAGGTACGAAGAACAAAGCACATATTTCATGAAATTCAAATGCACTTCTTACTGTAGTATGAAGGATGTCTTGTTGTTTTCATATCATTATGGCTTTAATGACATGTATGGTCACAAACACTGAAAATCATTTTGTTTTCTCTAAGTGTTTTGCTTCCTTTCGGAAGATAAGAAAAATGTCATATTTTCACATGCAAGTTGTTGTTGATCTAAAGATGATCTGAGGTTGTCATTGATGTCAACCCAAGCAACACTAGGGGATACCCTAATTTTGCAAGAGAATTGTTTCTTGAAAACTTACTCTATTTTGAGTCAGGGATCTTCTAGATGGATTCTACTCGTCGAGATGTTTCCATTGATATATGGCATGCCATGTAATTCTTCACAGTTTGAGAGATATTCATGTTTGAAGTTAATAACCCCAGTTAGTGGGCTAAAACCCTATGGGGTTGTGGCATGGCACTCATAAATGGTTTTGGTAATTGAATAGTCAATAATTAATATTTTTTTTAAGCTCCTAAAGTCCCTCCAAGATTCTCTATAGAAGCCCCTCTCAACTCTATAAAAGAAATCTCATATATCCTCCAAAAGGTGTGATTGTGGCATTTTTGATATAAATTCATTTTTGCGAAGTCCTAGATTCTAAAAAGAAAAGCCATTTGATTCGCAATGTTGATGAACGTCGTGACCAAATTTTAGATCTTGTTTCGCTATAGTTTTAGAGATATGATCTGTGGTAGTTAGGGTTTTTGTAAGCTGCTGAATTTCATCTCAAAGAAGTGACGTTGGGGAAAATCGTCATAACTCTCTCTCTAAGAAGAGGATTGGAATTCTATAAAAAGTGGCAAATAGCACATGGACTTTAGTTTTCTGTGTAGCAATTTCAGAGCTGAAGGAGGACACAATGACACGTTACACGTCATACAAGTTCACTCTACTGACCTAGTCCATAATTAGGTCATTGTGAGAGATTGGGCATAACTTTGTTTTAAAGAGTCCAAATCAGGTTAGACCTATGGCATTGGAAAGAAGATGCAAAGGGCTTCTACAAGACTGAATATCACATATTGGAGATCTGAAATCGCAGAGATACATCATATTAAATATCGTGCTCCTAGAAGGCAAGAAAAACTAGATCAAGTGTTGTCAAGGGGTGCAAACAACCATACTTTCTATGGCAACAAATAGCAAGGTGAAACAAAATGATGCATCAGAGGTAAGCTATAGGTAAGTATCTTCTATATATTCATGTTCATATCTTAATTGCATTAGGTTCTTTTTATTCTAATTTGTTGTTTTTGTTTAGCACTTACATATGCTCTATAGGATGAAGTAAGTTTTTCTATTATCATGTCATGGGTATTTCCTTGAAGACTTTTTGTAGGTATAATATATTCATCAAGAGAAGAATCAATACATAATATAATGTTCTGAAGAATGAGAAAGGGTGGAATGACAAGAGCAGCAATCAAGGTGGAGAACAACAGCAATAAGTTCAGCACATGAAGTCTTCAAGTGGGCAGCACTGCATACAGACATTGTAAAAGTATCATTATACAGATTCATTGTAAAAGCATCTTTGTGAAAGTTGTACAAGTGTCTATCTTCCAAGAGTTGAAGAGACAGTGTCAAGAGGTCTAGGATCATCATTAGGTGGTTGTGTCATAGTTGGGGTTATGGTCTAGTGTGTTGTCTTCTTCTACATCATTCTATATCATTGTAAAGTGGACCATTTTCCCTGGTACAGGAGTCCATTCTTCTTTTATTCTTCTATAGGGTGGTAGGGTGGTGTTAGGCTGGTGCATGAAGTCACCAATAGGTTCAAGCTTGTTAAAACTTTAGGATGGTAAGGTGGTGCTACGATGAGTTGTAGCTCATTGGGTGTTGGGGCATGCGTTCAGTTGACTACTAAAGAATCTTGGGCATTGGAGCATCCATCTAGTGGGAGTTGGAGAAGAATGATTTTCTAGATTCTAGGAAGTTGGAGCTTTCTTTTCAATTAGAGTTGAAGATTAAATAATTATTAGAAAATTGTTCAGTGCTTTTTTACCTAAAGGGGGTTTTCCAACTAAAATATTTGTGCCTCCTATGTTCTTTTATTCATTGTTGTTACTACACAAACATGAATGATAATTGAAGATTAAATAATGCTCTGAAAATATTTAAAAGTGATAATTTCTAAGGAATACTGATTCACCCCCCCCACTATTTTCCAACAGTTGTCACACTTTGTATAAGCTAATTTTGGTAGTCTCAAGGGCCCATTTTTGTGTTTATGAGTTTTCATAACCATATAAACATGTTATGTAACCAGCTAAAGAAAAAGATAGAAAAGATAGATCAACGCCTTAGAATTCAGCCTCTTCGAGGGGGCAACCTCCTTTACATTACATAAATGAACAATTCTTTGATAATTCAAATGACAAGACCTCCTTTCTATATATAGGAGTCTAAGGAGTCACAATATAACCCAGCCAACCTAACAAAAATAATATAAAGCCACAAAAATAACAATAGAGGGATTCTATGGGGCACAGTGATAACAAAATGGGGACAATAAGGGCACAACAATATTAATAAGGGGTATAACTACAAT
>APFE031061089.1:33401-80208 GCA_000404065.3 Pinus taeda | reverse complement strand
GTCCATGTCTGTCTTCAAATCTATCTTCAAATCATCCATCTTAGCTTCTATGCCTTTCTTTAAACCATCCATCTTAGCTTCTACATCTTTCTTTAAACCATCCGTCTTAGATTCTATTCCTTTTTGTGCAAGTGACAATTGTTGCACTTGGTCTCGTAATTTTGATATATCATGTTGCATTTCTTCCTCTTCTTCATTGGTCATGCTAGAGCTTTTAGGTTGCCTACTAGGTGTTTGCATTTTCTCTCTTCGGGGCATGAATTACCAATAATAATGCTTTACTATGCCATTTGAATTCCTTCAAACTAATTTTTCAAACCAATCTTATGCAAAAATAAAAAATAAAAACTACACACCTTTTTTCACTTTGTAGGAGACTGATATTGAATCTGATGTATCTCTGTAATTTTAGATCATCCAGTTCTAAAATTGAGATCTGTGGTATCCCTCTGTGTCCTCTTTCCAATGCCACCAGTCTGATCCAAATTGGATTCTCCAAGGAATAGTTATACGAAATCTCCCACAGTGACCTGATTATAGACTAGTTCAGTAGAGTGAACTTGTACGATGTGCCATGGGTCACTGTTTCGACCTTTAGCTTAGAAAAATATATAGAAGAAACTACAGTTCGTCTTCGTTTTTCAACTTCTTACAAAATTTCAATCTAATGCTCAGAGAAAAAGTTATGACGATTTTCCCCAAGTCACCTGTTCGGAATGTAATTCAGGAGTCCGCAAAAAGCCCAACTTCCTCAGATCATATCTCCGCAAATATAGCGCAAAAAGCTCTATTTGGAGCAGCAAAACCCTAGAATCCAAAGCTTTGATACCAAATTTTATGTAACCAGCTGAAGAAAAAGATAGAAAAGATAGATCAACGCCTTAGAATTCAACCTCTTTGAGGGGGCAACCTCCTTTACATTACATAAATGAACAATTCTTTGATGATTCAAATGAAAAAACCTCCTTCCTATATATAGGAGTATAAGGAGTCACAATATAACCCAGCCGACCTAACAATAATAATATAAAGCCACAAAAATAACAATAGAGGGATTCTATGGGGCACAATAATAACAAAATGGGGACAATAAGGGCACAACAATATTAATAAGGGGTATAACTACAATAGTAATGGGGTAATCACTAGTATTATACGGACCCAACAAAAAACCTATCACACTCATTCAGAAATTTTTGAACCATGCCGCACAACTATCATCACGGTCGTCATAAAGTCTATCTTAGCTGTCACACTTGTCGTAGCTAGTCATCAAGTGGTCACACACAAGCAAAAGTGTTTCTCATGTGCCACACATGATTAATGTTGTTGAGTCATCAAGTATTATGTGTTATGACACAATTGATGCTTCATCACTTCACCTGTCAGTTTTGCTGGTCCAACACTTAGCGTTTTTTGAAGAAGATCCCCCATCCTTCAACTTGGATTCATCCAGCTTACCTAGATTGCGCATTACACAATTCCAATTAGTAAGCTATGATATTGACCCCTGGATCTACACAATGTGTAGTTCCTATCCATCAGGACTACTGCATTACACAATTCCTCAGCCCAAGACCTAACCTTACCTTCGAAAATTGTGTAATCCTTTCAGTCAACCTATCCCAAACTGCACATTGTGCAAGAAGAAGAAAGAAGTTGTCTCAATATGCCCTTGAAATCTACAATCCCATAGGGGACATGTCTCCATTCAGTCTTAGAAGTGCAAAAAATATTCTTAGAGTGGTTACTCCCTCAGTCTGGCTCATTATTTCCCAGAATTGTGCAAACGTGAAACTCCCTTAGTTTCCATAACTACACAGAAGTTTACTTCAATGGTCCTCCCCACATACCAACCCATTGTCTCCAAAAATTATGTAGACCCTAGTCAGTCTTCCACTCCAGAACTACAGATAAATCTTCCACAGTGCCCCCTCCTTCATCCATACTCACTCATCTCCAAAACTACACATAAGACAACCTCTCATCCTAGCCTAAAATGTGTATTGCATAGGTCCAGGCCTCAAGCCTTAGTCTTGGCTATTGGGATTGTGCAATGTGTAGTCACTAAGCCTCCCTTACCAACGTGTAATTCGGTTCTGTCTCAGTCCCTAGATCAGAATGCATCATCTTAGGCTAGGAGGTTTACAGGCTGATGTCATCTTATCTTGAGTGAATTGCAGATGCAAGAACCTAGCGGGATGATGAAGAAGGAGATGAAGGAGGTAGACATGAAAAGGAAATTCTTGTAGCTGAGAATGCAAGTTGATCTATCAAGGAAAAAGGACAACAACTCATGGCCACAACCAAACACTTGATATCATTGAAGATTCCTATCACCAAGCCATGAGGAGGTGGAATACAAGAGTATTATCAAGCACATACCCAACACTCAACAACAAAAGTGACTTCACATTTCCATATCACCAAGCATTCCATGTTATTAGTGTCATGTCATTTCATCTCTTGAGTGGTTATATGCCACATCACTACTATGGACCATGTATATTAGATTCAAATGTATTGTAAAGTGGAAGTCCAAAGGATGCACATGAATATGGAGATTCATATAAGTTGAAAAGTCATAGAAAGTTGAACAATCATGAGGGTAGTCAAGGAGTTGCAAAGGGGAAGCATCACCCCTTGGTTATATATACCCCCTCATTTTATTATCAAAGGACTTTTCACCTTGGCTCCTCCCACAAGGCTTTAAAGAGATCAACTAGTTCTTTGAGGAGAAATGAATGGCTCAAAGTTCTCACTATTGGGGCTACTGATGTACATTGTAAACATGTGTCTTTGAATTTTTTATTAATAACAGAAGCCTTTTAAGACTAGCACATTCTTCATGCATGTACTATGAATGTTTGTAAGACTGTTCTGTGGATGTTTGTGTTTCATGTTTTCTTTCACATGGAATAAGATAGTTGAACTATTTCAAGTATTTTAGTGCTTATATTATTGATAATGTGTTGTTATGGTTGTTATTGTTGTTATTGTTGTGCCATCCTTGTGGACTATTCCGTGGGATATTGAACAAACATTTCATTGTTTATTGGTTGTAATGACCATCGCATCTATTGTGGACTATTTCGCTCGATGTTAGATGAAGCCTTATGGTTCATGTGTGTCTCTTCCTGGGTTGTACTATTGCCTCTCACATAGAGACTTAATTTTCTCCCCCCTTTGCATTAGAAGAACCTTGACATAGTTGAAACTGTACACTCACCAAACACATGTCCCTCTCTTTTTGAAGACACCATTGCATCACTCTCCTGTGATGACAGCTAGAGCCAAGGAAAATATTTAAGTATTTGGCAACTGAGCCTTTATACCAGATGGGAATCCTACACCAATTGATGTGAGGTCTAATTGGGGCTTCAACAAAACGACGCTAGGAGGGCCAGCTGACTGACTATTCCCATTGAGTCTGGCTTGAATCTCTTATTCAAAATGGCTCTTTCCCAAATCATAGTCCCAATATGTTTCTATAAATATCTCAACTGTACCATCTTGCAGAAGTTATTCATAACTTGTCCCAATTGAAGTTCGATGGTGCGGGTAAGTCAACTTTTCGTGAATATTTTTTTCAAGTTGTTCATTTTTTTCTTGTTAACAAAATATATTGCAAAGATGTCTTGGCTACAATAATCATCCTCACATTCGAAGGTCATGTTAGTCAATGGTGTCAAACATTACCCATTTATTCTATCCATTCGTTTAACCAACTTTCCAAGGAGCTTCATAAAGCCTTCAATAAGTATGAATACTGAAGTGTTTGTGGAAGAATCAATATCTTAAGAATGAAGCCAAACGAATCAACTAAGGATTTTTCCAATAGATTCCTTCACCTTTTTTATGAGAATCCTGAAATATATATGAATTGGGATTTCTTGCGACATGAGTTTTAGATTTTTGTTCTTATCTTGTTACATGGTTAACCTGAACCCCCTGATTCTCCAATTCCACCAATTCTTGTGAATCATGAGACACCTCAAATCTCATAGGAGTATCTTACTACCAATTTTGTTGTTTTTCCTCCTCCATTTCTAGTCTTGATGTGGGTGCCCCCTTGTGGTGGTTGTACAATTGGGAAATATGCAAATCAAATCTCTTGTCCATCTTCCCATTCTTCTTCTACTTTTCATGATTTAGATTCAATCAAGGAAATTCCAGAAGGTCTCATTAGGCCTACAGTGAAGACTCACTACTCCAATCTGCACAAAGATGTCACTATCACAACTATAGTCTTAAAGTTAATATATATTTTTGTTATCCTCTATCATCTACATATCTTGACTCTTTGTACCATGATCCACTTGATCAATCTGCTCCACCAGCTATTTCTTCACATTCTATTGATTCTCAAGATGCTAGTTCAAATTTTTATTAGGTACAAATAAATCACATTACGTAGGTAGAGGAGTAGGAAGGTGAAGACGCTTTCAATCTTTCATCTCTTCTTAAAAATATTTCATGTCAAAATAATAAGTGTCCATTCCTATATGATTCCCAATCTTCTAATCTCAATAGTGAATCAAATGTAATGATAATCAATTCTTTCGATCAATATGTAGCCTTGAGAAACAATCACCCTGATGAATATAATTTTGCTGGTGTATGCAGTAACGAATTCCCGAGGGCATCATCTGATCTTTCATTTTCTCATGAAAATATTATCACTGATCCAAAATCTGATTCAGTTAAAGAAGGTGTGTTTAGAAAAACTTCCTCTTCACCTCATTATCCCTTGTGTTATTTTGCTTGCAATGCATGTACCCGCGATAGATATACTCCATGCTCTTCAGTTTCTTCAACCAATGAGTTATCATAAGGCAATGAGGTTTTCCATGATGAGATTGAAAATAATCAAAACATAGAGTACCATTCCCATCCCTCATCAAATCTTTTCTTGAATGAAGAAAACTCTTCAAATAATCTTTCTCATGAGATCTCATCGATTCATTTATCTTTGAATTTTATATAACAAGAGTCTTTCCATTTGAGTAATCTGGTTGTTGAAGCTTGAGAATTCGGTAAAATCAGTGACAAAGATGGCTGCCATTCGGTGAGTAGTTTTGAAACCAGTAACAACATCCAACCTCAAACCATGAATGATCTGACTCAAGCTTCAAAATGTTATTCTACAATCCTAGGAAGTTCCAAGACCCGCCAGGGAGTTTAGGAACTTAAACTTTTGTTGATGGTTAGGCTAGGATCTCATGACTCTAGTAAGTCCCCCAAACAAAGCCAGATTTGGTGTCTCTCACACAATCCTTATTTTTGTATGGTTTCATTCAGTGTAAATTTCTTTCTAAAAAATGTTTGGTATTTCAGATGTAATCTTTCAAATTCTTGAGATTTCACTTCTGACCAGAATCGGTCTTCATGCAAGTGTCTTGTAGAAAACTCAGGTTTGGAATGTGTACCTCTCATGGAATTTTATCATTCCAAAGACCATATTTCATCGAAGGAATCATATCGATTGTATATATTTCATGATGCACAACTATAGCTTTCCTTTTGAATATCACATCTCAAATCAAGTCCTTCATTTCACCTCAAACCCTCTTGAGTGCAAATGTATGCATGAGTTATTATGTGAATCAATCTCTTTTATGTTCATTCCATCCTAACTGGTGTCATGTTCCCATTGTACTAACCTCCCTTCCCACTTCACCTGATGATTGTTATGACAGCCCAGTGTATCACTAGTTATGAAGAAATGGATTGTCACATTCATCACATGAAGAAGATGATTCTATTATTCAAAATGTTTCCAAAACTATTCAAATTGATTTACCTTTGATACTCATCAATTGGGAAGCTAGTGCTTCAATCAGCTCAGGTGATCACTCTTCTTTGCTTGATGAATTTCATTCAACTTATTATTTTCACATTAGCACATCCAAGGACAATGGTTTTACATCTATTGACCTCCATTGTTTAATATCTCACTGTTCATATTTGTGTTAAGTAGTTGAAACTCTTCAGCCTTCATTGCTAGTTATGTCGGTTCCTCACTCTCTCAACATGACTTTTGAAAATTATCAGATTATTTTTCTTTACATCATTGTCATCATAATCCCATGATCCTAATTGAAAACAGATTTTTTCAAATATTTCAAGAGGGTTTTCATGAATTATATGACCTAAGTGTTGAATTGTTGAGACAATCCTACGTGGCAAGCTCTATCGTGAACAACAAGTTTCAATCTTCATGTGTGCTTGCTAGAGAGTTTCATGTAGATGAACACACATGAATGATAATATTCCAATGTTTGTTGAAATATGGTATTCATCAAGAAGGTAAGAATTTAAATTGGATGAAAGTAGTTGTTTTGACACATATTGTTTCCCACAAGAAAGAACTTCATTTTCTTGTGAAAGTTATTCAGGCTTTTGTATTTTCTGTTCACATCAATTTATATTTGTTTTGACTGTTCTTATATTTGTGAATGTGGACCAGGAACAACTATGGTGGATTCACTGGAAATTTCATTATACGTGACACATACCTTCTAGCTATTACGTTAGGAGTATGATTAACTGTATCCTATTTTTCCCTTCCTTGCACTTATATTACACTCGTTCCTTGTAGTGTGTCATGGTTTTATTATTCTGGTTCTACATCATGTTTGTTATAGCCAATTTATTTCTTCTCTTATAGTTGTGTGTTGTCTTTCCTTTCATCTTGTTTTCCTTTCTTGTTGAGTTAATCCTTTTGTTTCCAGTAAGTGAATAAGTGTTGTGTCTAGACTCATGTTGGCTTCTTTGTACGTATGTGGCTGAAGTCTAAAGAGTCTTGTGACACTACAACATTTGGCTAAACCTCCAATGAATGTTCTTTGTGTTGGCTTTCTCTTTTGGTCATTCAATTTCTATAAAAAAATACAATCTATTCGTAAGGAAAATTTTGGTCCAACCATGCACCCATGTCTAGTCCATAAACCTTATGCCTATTCTCAGTGTTTTCTAATTTTATGTGCTTAAGTTTATCCAACTAGTAGAAATAGATAAGGGGAAAATATAAATGAGAAAACCTAAATTAGAGGTATCTATATGATTCTCTGAAGGAACAACCTCTTCTACTCTTAATAAGTCAGGATCCCTCTTCCAACCTAAAATAAATAAGTGGCAATGCACAGTTCTCTTCAAATAAATAAATAAAGGTGAAAGAAGACAAAATATTCCTATGTAGAGAGGTGAAGCAAACAAATCCTCTGGGGTAATGTCTAGGCTCATTGGAAGTGGAGAAATGTTTGTGTTCCTGTGTGACTCCATCGGGGTACTGTCTAGGCCTACTGGTAGCGGAGCAACATTAGAGCTGAAAAGTTATACTCTGAAAATTTTAAGCTCGTGAGCTGCACTACCCTTCCCATCTTGAAACATTGTGATTATGTTGAATCTTATGTTGTGTTCGATCGTTAAGGTACAGAGGGGACCATGTCTAGTTATGGGGTAAGTGGAAAAGGCCAAAGTGATCTACATGATGAATTAATACTCCCTGAAGAACCAAGGCTCTGCACGAAGGAGTTAACCAAAAAACAAAAGTTGGATTCTACCAGTGTGTTGCCACACATTGCAACAGCTGCAACACCATCCAAAATTTTAGCCTACTCCCAAATTTTGGAGCGTATTGTGTATCCTTTAATCATTCGTTCCTTAGTCAGTTATTAATCGGTTGATGATTTCAAGCTCCCTTCTTAGATCTCAAGTGTCATTCACAATTTTATCATTATATAGAAAGTGTCATTTTCAGGCATGGGAATTATTGCTTATCATGGACAGGGGAGTTCTAGTTTGATTAAAGGGGAAATATTTGTGAAAATGAGTTGGTGTCATCATATAGATATATTTCACATATATTTCCAAATTTTCACGCACTATTACACAATTGTCGTCATTATCATCACAAAGTCTATCTTCGGTGCCGCACTTGTCGTAAGTTGCCACAAAGGTTGTTGCGTTGAGGGAAGTATGTTCTCATATGTTCTAGATGATCTACCTTGTGTCACCAAGTGTCGAAGTGTGTGGTCACAGTCAAGTTTTGTCACTGTTCACATTGGTTCCACTGGTCCCACACTTAGTTTATTTTCATAGGATTCCTAGAAACCTATCTTCTTCCAGACTTCCTAAACTATGCACTCCATAGTATCAACGCTCAAGAAACAATAATTGCTTGGCACCGCATAATGCTTAGTCTCTTCCTGCCAGAACTATGCATTTCACCATCTCAATTTGTATAAGCTCAACCTCGCTTGGCACCCAAAATTGTGTAGATGCTTCTCCCAGTGTCCTTTCCCTCAACCGCACTTCACTACCTCTAGAAACTGCATAGTTCTTTCCTTCAAGCCTCACTGAGCTGAGCGTTGTGCAGTCTCAGTTGCTCACTCCCCTTTTCCTTTGAAACTATGAAATTTTTCCTCCCAGGGGCCCATCTCATAGCATTCACTTCCTGCTTGAAGTTACAAAATTTTTCCTTCAGTGGGCTTTGTGCAATCTTATACCTCGCTACAACCTAGTCATTGAGCCTTCCCCCTTGACCTACTACCAGTTCTGGTTCATTCAATGGATTATATTGCAACATATTATACTAGGGGTTTATCATGGTGATGTCGTCTTGTCATGAGTGGATTGTAGATATAGAAATTCTACAATGCTATGGCAAGATGATGAAGAAGGATATGAAAAAGGAGGATATGCTAATGACACTTAAGGATATGAGGAGAAAAGATAATCATCAACAAAGAAGACTAAATAACCCTAGGTTATGCTATAAGATCATATATCAAGACCACATTGAGACTCCATCTAATTCACATCCCTTTGGATGGTAGGTACGAAGAACAAAGCACATCTTTCATGAAATTGAGATGCACCTCTTAGTGTAGTATGAAGGAAATCTTCTCATTGTCATATTATTATGGCTTCAATGACATGTATGGTCACAAACACTGAAATTCATTATGTTTTCTCTAATTTTTTTGCTTCCTTTTGCAAGATAAGCAAGATGTTGTCTTTTCGCATGTTGGTTGTCACATAGTATGAATAAGATCATTTTGGTGGTCTCAAGGGCCCATACTTATTTTTATGAGTTTTCCTAACAATATAAACTCCTCTCACATTCATTCACAAATTTTTGAGCACTGTCTCACAACTATCATTACAGTCGTCATAAATTCTAACTTAGGTGTCGCACTTTTCGTAGTTGGTCATGAAGCAGGCACAAAAATAAAATTGTTATTCATGTGTCACATGTGATAAATGTTGTTAAGTCATCAAGTATTGTAAGTGTTAGAACCTAGTCTAAGCTTTATCATTTCACCTTCCAGTCTCACTGGTCCAACACTTAGCCTTTTCCAAAGAAGCTCCATTGCCCTTCAAATTTGCTTCACCCAACCTACCTGGATTATCCATTGTGCACTTCTAGTTAGCAGGTTGTGACCTTGACCCCTAGAACTATGTAGTGTTCAGTTCATGTCCCTAAGGACTACTACACTAGGCAATTCCTGATACTAATACCCAAACTTCCCTTATATAATTGTACAATCCTTTCAATCATCTTGTCCCAAACTTCACATTGTGTAAACACAAGAAAAAAAGTACTTCGATGTGCCCTTTAATTTTGTAATCCTACATGGGAATTGTGTCCCTTTAGTCTTAGAACTGCACATAATATTCTTACAATGGTCACTCCCTTAGTCTGACCCACTATTTCCCATAAATGTATAGAGATAAACCTCCTTTCATTTCTAGAATTATGTAGAATCTACCTTTAGTGGTCCTACCCTCCTACCGACCGACTATCTCCCAAAACTATGTAGAAGTTAGTCAATCTTCCTCTTCATAACTGCACAAAAATATTCCACAGTGGATCCTCCTTTTGCCGGACTCACTCATATCCAAAATTGCGCTAAGGACAATGTCTAATCCGAGCTTGAACTGCAGATTGTGCAATTGCAAACCTCAAGCCTCAAACTTGGCTATTGGGACCACACAATGTGTAGTTATTGAGCCTCCCTTCGCAAGTTGTAACTCGGTTCCATCTTAGTCCCTGGACCAGAATGAACCATCTTAGTATAGGAGGTTTTCGAACTAATTTCGTCTCATCAGGAGTGAATTGCACCTGTAGGAACTTGGAGAGATGATGAAGGAGATGAAGGAGGAAGACATGAAAAGGACATTATTATAGTTGAGCATGTAATCTTATATATCAAGGAAAAAGGACACCAACCTGCGACCACAACCTGAGACTTGATATCATTGAAGATTCTTGTCACCAAGCCATGAGGAGGGGAAGACAAAATTATTCTCAAGAAAAAATTCAACACTCAGCAACAACAATGAGTTGGGATTGCCACATCACCAAGCAGTCCATGTCAAAAGTGTCATTTCATGCTGTGAGTGGTCATATGCCACATCACTATTGTTGACCCTGTATATTATATTCAAATGTATTGTAAATTGGAATTCCAAAGGACACACATGAATATGGAGAGCCATATAAATTGAAATTTTTTTGGAAGTTTAATAGTAATGAGGGTAGTCAAAGTGTCACTAAGGGGAATCACCATCCCTTGGTTATATATAACCCCTCATTTTATGAGAAAAGGACTTTTCACATTGGATCCTCCCACAAGGCATTAGAGAGATCGGCTAGTTCTTTGAGGAGCAAGGAGTGGCTCAAGCTTCCCACTATTGGGGCTAGTGATGTACATTATAAACATGTGCCTTCGAACTTTTGCTTAGTAACAAAAGCCTTTTAAGGCCAACACATTCTTCATGCATGGACTATGAATGTTTGTAAGACTATTTTGTAGTCATTTTCATTTCATTTTTTCTTTCACATGTACTACGATAGTTGAATTATTTAGGTTATTTTAGTGCTTATCTTATTGAGAATGTGTTGTAATTGTTGTTATTGATTACCCATCCTTGTGAACTATTCCACGGGATACTAGACAAATATTTCCTTGTTTGTTGGTCTTAATGACCATTGCATCCTCTGTGGACTATTCTGCTAGATGTTAGACAAAGCCTTCTGGTTCATGCATGTCTCTTCTTGGGTGGTACTATTTCCTCTCACTTATATACTCACTTTGTTATGAAACCAAATCACAAAATAGAAGAAGATATATTTAAACAACTTCAAAATTAGCCTCTTTGAGGGGAAACCACCTTTACATTACATAAATGAACAACTCTTTGATGATACAAATCACAAGACCTCTTTTCTATATATAGGAGTATGAGGGGTCACAATATAATCAGAGCCTACACAATGATAATATTGTAAGGGCAGAACAATAACAATAGTGGGCTTCTAAGGGGCACAATAATAATAATATGGGGACTACATAGGCACAAAAAAACAATAACGGGGTTGAAGTAATAACAATAAGGGGCTACACTAGTAGTATAGGGACGTAACCTGTCACTCTACTCCAAAAGAGTGTTCTCCTCAATGCTTTAGTAGTTATAGATGCTTCTATATAAAGTCTCATCCTCTCATTTGGAATCTTTAGCAAGTTCTTCCACTTGATGAGATACCTTGAAATTTATCGATTTTGTAGATTTTGGATTCTTGATTCTATAACTGCTTCAGGTTTCAATATGATTTTTACTTCCTCTTCAAGTTCCAACAATATTGTTTAAACTGGGAGCTTGTCACCCATAACCTTATTTAAGCATGAAACATGGAAATTTTTTTGTATGGTTGTAGCTGTAAAAATACCCAATTACCTACATCAAAACTTCTTTCATTGTGATGTTAAGATGAATTTTGTTTCATTTGATTGTGCGACAAAGCGAGGTTATCCTTTAAGAGTTGGAGGAATTATTGTTCATGCTCGATGTGATCTTCCACTGCTTGAACCTCAGAATTTTCTCTTGATGATGATGTGATGGATGGTGGATGATATCCATAATGATGTAGGAGCATCCGAACACCTTAGTGAAAAAAAATTAGAGAAAGAAGACACATGGACAACCACGTGGACAACCAGGGCAAATTCAGTTAGTAAACTAATTTTAGTTAAAAATTCAATTAATACTGAATTCATGTATAACAAAATATTAAGAATTCATGAGTGAATCAAGAAAACAGATTAAAAAACCTGTGCGTGTGTGAGAGGGAAAAATGTAGTTGTTGGAAAATTCTTGGTTAAGGATGAGATGCCTTAAATGAGTTTGTAAATAATGAAAATGAGTCATTGTGAATTTATAAGGAAATGTGACTCATTGTGAATTTATGTCTATGTATTTTTTATTTTTTTTCTTTTGAATTGTTCATGGTTAAGTTTGAGAGTCCCCATCACTTTGATTGAGTAAAAGAGAATTAAAATGCATTCCAAAAATAGGCACAAAGGAACCAATCCAGTACACCTCCAAATTCTGATTAATTGACATCTTTATTCAGGATTTGATTATTGATTATCCTAATGGCCAGGAAGAGTGATTGGTATCAATTACTATATCATGAAATTACTCCCTCTGGCCGTAAGGAAAAATATGGAGGCAAAGAAAAATAAAAATTGCATTTCATATCTGTGCTTGGCTGCAATCGATGAGGAAGAACTGGATAGATTCCAGCTGCAAGCAGTTGTTACATGAGTTGGAGGCGCTAAGGCAGGTGCTGTATTTAGTTAGTGGACATCAGTAGAAAAATGATTTCATAAGGAAAGAATTTTGTTTGGGATCGGCATCACTCTACAAGATGAGCTGGAGACTTCACTAGCCAGACTGCTGGGACAAGACCTGTCACGTACAAGGATGGTTATGTTATGGACCAATGCGTGGGAGTTTTCTATGTGGTGGAGCAATAATCTGCAGTGCAAGCGTGTGTGGATCGAGAATGAGGAGAGGCTATCTGGTTTGGGTGAAGGAGGGTATGGAGCTTTAAAATCTGCCATAATTTATTGAAAAGATGAACAATTTTACTGGGGAAATGGGATTTTGGTTCGCCCTAGAATCTCGTTCCCATCAAGTGGTATCAGAGCAAGAAAAGATTTCCTGCAGAAAGGAGTGTTTGGATGCGAAGAAAGAAGAGGTGTAGTTCTACTGAAGACTTGTAAGCTTGTAATTTTTTATTTTATTTTGTGAAGGTGAGAAGATTGAAACAAACCTAGAGTAGGAGTGCTCAATGGGTTCAAGAGGAGAGAACTAGAGAGATGCCGAAAGACTAAGCTCAAGAGATAAGCTTGGTAAGGCATCTGGTAGCATGGAGGACTTGCTATCACAGAGGTTTGGTTGTAGCTCACAGAAGACCATGAAGGCAGTTCCACTGAAGAAGTGAAACAATGGGTAGAATTGCTAATGACAAGGAAATGCATATGACTAGGAGGTCATAATTTTTGTACCTCGGGAGCACATGATTAGGAGGTCATAATTTTGTACCTCAGGAGTCTGATGCAGGAGCATCCAAACACCTTAGTGAAAAAAAAATAGAGAAGGAAGACACGTGGACAACCATGTGGACAACTAAGCCAAATTTAGTTAGTAAACTAATTTCAGTTAAAAATTTAGTTAAACCTGAATTCATGTATAACAAAATATTAAGAATTCATGAGTGAATCAAGAAAATAGAGGAAAAAACCTGTGCATGTGAGAGAGGGAAAAATGTAGTTGCTGGAGAATTCTTGTTTAAGGATGAGATGCCTTAAATGAGTTTGTGAATAATGAAAATGCATCATTGTGAATTTATAAGGAAATGCAGCTCATTGTGATTTTATGTCTGTGTATTTTTTGTTTTTTCTTCTTTTGAATTATTCGCAGTTAAGTTTGAGGGGCCCCATCACTTTGATTGAGTAAAAGAGAATTCAAATGCATTCCAAAAATAGGCACAAACAAACTAATCCAGTACACCTTCAAATTTTGATTAATTGACATATTTATTCAGGATTTGATTACTGATTATCATAATGGCCAGGTAGAGTGATTGGTATTGACTATTGTGTTGTGAAATTATTCCCGGTGGCTATAAGGAAAAAGATGGAGGAAAAGAAAAATAAATATTGCAATTCATATCTATGCCTGGCTGCAATCGATGAGGAAGAACCAGATGGATTCCGGCTGCAAGCAGTTGTTACATGAGTTGGAGGCGCTGAGGCAGGTACTGTATCCAATCAGAAGACATCAATAGCAAAAGGATTTCATAATGAAAGAATTTGGTTTGGGATCGACATCACTCTATAGGATCAGGCATAGACTTCACTAGTCAGACTCCTGAGACAAGACCTGTCACGTACAAGGATGGCTATATTATGGACCAATGTGTGGGTGTTTGCTACGTGGTGGACCAATAATCGACAGTGGGAGTGTGTGCGGACCGAGAACGAGGAGAGGCTACCTAGTTTGAGCAAAGAAGGGTCTAGAGCTTCAGAATCTGCCATAGCTTCTTGAAGATATGAACAATGTTATTGGGGAAATGGGATTTTGGTTCGCCCCAGAATCTCGTCCCTAACACATAAAGTGCCAGTGCATTACAAGATACATTTAGATTCATTTCTTCTTTCTCTAGGGTTGGTTCTTGGTGCATATCCTCTTCTTTTGAAGTTTATTGATCCTTTTGTCCTCCTCTTCACAATCTCAACGCACTTATGAACTTTAGTGTATTTGATATCACAATTGCTACAAATCCCTTTTTATCTTTTTTCCTCCAATTGTTGTGGTGTCAACCTTGTAGGCTTTGGAAGGCTAGAAGAAACAACACTTCCATATTTATAGTTGTGAGTGATAGGATTCCTTGTTGCCATAATTTTTCTTTCATTTTTTCTTTCCAACTTGAATGCCTTCTCCAATGAATCAGGTTCCCAAAGATGAACCTCATGTTGGATGTTATCATTTAAAGTCCCTATGCAAATATTAATCATATGCTCCTCCGAAATATCATTTACCCTTATATTCAATGTTTGGAAGTCCTCAATGTGCTCCACCATTTACCCCTTTTGTTTGATATTTATCAATTGCCTAAAGAAGATGTTTCTCTTTATATCCTCATAATGTGCTATCATTTACTCCATAGAAATTGACCAGATGACAAGTGCCTTATGAGAACAAAGCCATGTATACCACACAAATTTATTGGGTTCTAAATATAAAGATGCATTATGTACCTTTTGTGAGGGTTTCACATCATCTAGATCAAAATATTGCTCCATCTGTAGTATCCAAGTTAGCGGATCCTTTCCATTAAAATTCCTCATATCTATCTTTGGAATGTGGTGGTTATTAAACCCCACATTGGAGTCTCTAAAATCATAATTGATATTCCTTTTATTTTCATCATGATTTTCATGGATTTCCCTGTAACCACTGGGATGCCTTTCTTCTAACAACTTTTCCAAACCTTGCTTCAACCCTTCTATCTTGACATTCATCATTGCTTCCATGTTTGCTTTTAAATCATCATTTAAAACTTCCATGTTCCTTTTTATATCATTTATATTAAAATTCATCACATCTTCCAATTCATTTTTTATTACTTTTTGTGAGAGAGAAATTTGTTGCACTTGGTCTTGCAATTTTGATATATCATTTTGCATTTCTTCCTCTTCTTCACGTGTCTATAGTAGCGGCTACAACACCCTCCAAAATTTTTACCTACGTCCAATTTCAAAGCCTTCCTTGGTTTTATCATTGATGTTTGCAAACACTCGGGCTCATCCCATGAGCTTGTGTCGAGTCTTTACACCCTATTTTCTTGATCGTTCACCGATTGTCTTTTATCATGTTGGTTGCAATATCCTGCCCGTCGTCTTGTTATGGCTATATTCAAGGCATATCTTCATGTGTACAAGTTGTGCTCACTATGTGAGCATCTATCACAATCAAACACAGAGTTCTATGGAATGTCATGCAAGTGTTGTCACAGTCGTTTGACGATCTATCTCAATTGTCGCACTTATCACTCGCACCCTTCAGTTAGTCACATTGAGTATGTTGCCTTGTTTGTATGAGGTGTCTTGTCGTCGAGTCATGATGAGTGTGTGTTCGCAAGGTCATGCATGCATGAGTTCACTTTCTCACACACTTGACCATTTTGTTGAAGATCTATCAACAGGACCACCCTCCATTAGCCAGACCTCCACTGAGTTGCACTACGCAGTCTCAACCCTTAGCGACCAAGTACTGTTGCCCAAAATTGTGTAGATCTTGAGGTTACTTCCCATGTAGTCTACACTGTGAAATCCTAGAATCAACCTGGCTGACTCTCACCCAGAACAACGCAGAAGTTGCTCAAGAAGCTATCTCAATATGCGCTACCCGCAAGTCTATCCTTCAAGCCTCCTTCTATTCAAACAGAGAATTTGACTTGGAAATCACCTTGGGCTTCACTCCTCCAAAAAATTGTGCAGAATCTATCAGCTTGCCTACCTACATTGACTGAAGAAATTGTGTAGACATGAGGTGCAGGGACCCACTACCTGTCATTGCACTGTCTCTGAAAATTGCACAGTTTTGTCAGTCAGTCCCCCTGTCGGATGACCTACTGATCCTCTTGAACATTGTGGAATTTTCTTGGACTTCCCACCAAATTCCAGACACCTCGCTCAACCTAGAAATTTCACAGACATGCCTTGCATGACTGCCTCCTAGATCTGTGTAGTTTCTTCGAGGACGTTTCATAGCCCGCTCCTAGCCTCCTCTAGAAATCTATGCAATTTTCACTGCTAGTAACCCTTGCTGCCTGCACTATATTCCCAAGAAAAATGTGCAGTTATGCCTCCCAGCAGAGCCAAATCCCACAAAATGTCATTGTTATCCCAGATTTCTCAACCCAACCTCTTAGTGACCTCTACACAGTTTTTCTTGACAATGCCCTGGAACCTCACATCCTCACATCCTAGCCTGAAATGTGCTTTGTGTAGTTTTAGAACCTTTTTCTCTCTCCTAGTCACCTGCACTAAAAGAGAAAGGTGATTCATCATGGTAGAATAGGGGATTTATGGATTTGATTTCCTTTCATCATGAGTGATTGCAGATATAGGTACATGGATGAGACATGGCATGATGGAGAATGAGATGAACAAGGAGCTCATGCTTGGAGACTTGTTCGCGAATGGATGGATACATGAAGCATGCCAAGTACTAGTGAAGTGGATACATGCACATGCAACATCAAGAGAACACCAAGACCATCGAATACTTCGCACACATTGCCATGTGAAGGTCAAGCTATGATACACCAAGAGCACACTCATCACTCAACAACGCAACAGCTCAACATGGACACCACCATGAGAATGAACATACCAACACTATTGTGTTGATTCATGTCATGAGTCATCTCATCCACATCACTACTATGGGTGATACTACTGTAATTAATGTAATGTAACATGGAAGTCCAAGAGACCCACATATGAAGTTGAAAAGTCATGTAAGTCAAACAGTCATGAGGGAAGTCGAATAGTCATAAGGGTCAAGTTCAACCTTGGCTATATATACCCCTCATTTGTACATGCAAAGGACTGTTCACCTTGGCTCCTCCTACATAGACTTGAGAGTCTGTAGCCTTTTTTTTTAGGAGCGAGCAGTGGATACAATGCCCTGCTATCAGGGTTAGTGATGTATGGTCTATGGATATGTCTTGGAATGTTTTCTTAATTCAAAATCCTATTAACAATCCAACACATTTTCACACATGTATTGTATTCGTTTGTAAAACTATTCTTTGGACGCTTGTAATGCATGTTGCTTTAACCTGTACTAAGATAGTTTAACTATTTCAGTGGTTTGTAGTGCATATGCCATTGGAAATGTTTTGTATCAGTTGTTAACATTGTCTTACCTGCATGGACTACTCCATCAGACACTCAACATATCCATTCTTGTAAACTTGTTATAACGACCATCGCACTTGAGTGGACTATTCCACTGGGTGTTGTACCCGCTATCTATTCACGTTGTGTTTGTGACTGCCGCATCCGTGTGGACTACTCTGCCAGAAGTTGTGCATGTCTTGTTGTGTTGTGTGTCTTTAACATAGTTGGGGCTATTCGCTCTCAACTTGAGACTCACTCTCACCCTCTCCATCTTTAGTGAAAGAAATTAGTCACAAGTTACACTAAGCACTCACCAGGCACACAAACCTCTTTGTTTGAAAACTAAGTATACCACTCTCATGTGCTAACAAGTAAGATCTAAGGCATATCTTTAAGATAATGGAAATCGGGCCATAATATTGGATGGGACTCCTACACCAAACGGTGTGATCTCTACTTGGGACTTCATACTGAGGAGATCCCTTGAATTTTGGCAGGTCCAACATCGTCAACACTTTTGGCGCTAGAAGGAGGGTCGCCAGTTGTTTATGGTTGAATGTCTTCTCACCCCCACTCATCAATAATCTATTCAAGGCAATAACTCGCACTCTTTGTCACCCACGTGCAACTATAAAATTGTTTACTCCTCACCTCCCAGACGTGAACATGAAATTTTGTATCAGCACCTCTGCTTTGTCCTTGACAGCACCCATCAATTTTCCAAAGTAGTCAGATTGATTCGAGGAATACAAGATCTTATGTACGCATCGAATAAGCCAAATACCACTCCCATAGGAGTTGATGTATCATCAGTGGAAGAAGTAATTCTTGCCACTCTCGAAGTTCTGTCAGAAGATGTTGAGCACAGAGAGGAACCTCCAATCTTCTCAAAGAGGAAATAGTACACTCTCATGATCTTGGCCTCAAAATCTCGTATACGAGGTGGAGTGGAAGGAAATAGATGAGGTGGAGGTGGAGAGAAACCAACAGACTCAAAGGTAGAACCATCATATTCTGAAGAAGAGGAGGAGGACAAAGAAGAAGAAGACATGGCTGACTAACACTTGGAATGGATGACTTAGAGACCATTGGCTCTCCCAGGTGCTTTGCACAAGATGTCAAAAAATTTGGAGAGGATGTTGACAAAATATGACCCTAATAGAACAGTGAAGGAAGAAGATTACTTGGACAACTTCTACCTACAACTGCAGACACTTGAGGTATGGTACGACGATGTTGCATGTAGATTGTTTCCATGTACCTTGGATAGTCAAGCAGTGGTATGGTATCATAGCCTTCCTATCAACTCCATCTAGAACTAGGGTATGTTCAAGAAAATGTTTTTGGAAAAATTCGTTGATGACAAAACCCCTGCCATGTTACTCAAAGAGTTGGAAAATCTCAAGATGGAGTCGAAAGAGAAGGTCAACGACTTTAATCAAAGGATTTTACACATCTTGAACAAGTTTGTAGTAGACACAAAATCTCATGACTCCATCACTATCAACTATTATACGTATGCGCTACCAACCAGTATTGTGCAATTCATTAAGCGGGTTGCAAAACCAACATTACTTGAAAATTACCAAGAGGAGATCATTGTGGAAAAGGACCTACGCAAAATTGGAGTCATCAAGGATAATGAACTAGCAAAAGACTCCACAGGTGTGAGAAGGAATCCCTATGCTGCTATGAGCAAAGGGAAAGACAAGGAAGCAAGTGACATTGAAACCCTTACTCATCTTGCCAAGAAATTAACAACAAAGGTGGATCAGATAAATAAATGAATGGCCGCGACATTTGCTACTAGCTGGCCTCCACGACAACAAAAGAGGATCTTGTCCTCAAGTAACAACAACTTCCTAGCTAAAACTGCGGAGATCTCCAGATCAATGTTCAAGACAGAAATGTGTGCAAATTCCAAGTTCTTCTGATTCCATGAAGACCGCCACTCGAAAGGGACTTGTCTAGAATGGAAACGAGTTGTAGAATTAGTGTGCAAAAGTTTGATAAATGTAGTAACTAATGTGGGGTGTTAACTAGAAGATGAAGATGATGAAGGATATGCTGCATCTGATGAGGCGCTAGGTCTTAGGTGGGTAATCAACTTGTATTAATACTCTCACGTAACATAGAAAAAAGCACCGAGAAGCAACCCCTAAAGAAATGTGGTCGATACAATATCAGAAGTCAAGGGGCTCCCCCTGTTGTTGGGGAGATGTAAGAGAATCTTGAAATGTTGAGGAAGGTTGATCCATTGGACATCCTAAAGAAGAAAGCACAAAGCAAGCTCGGGAAGACAGTTGCAAACAAGAGTACTTCCATGAGTAGTAAACTTCAGAACACTCTGCCGAGCAGTACAAACATGAGTCTAACCCTAGATACCTTAGTGAGTTTATCCGTTATTGATTAAAATATTGTGGAAGATATGAAGAAAACTCATGCAAACATCTATTTGTTCGATTTAGTTAAGCTCAAGGGTTAGTGGGATATTATGATGCGTGCATTGGGGTAAACATCCACAAACAGTGGAGCCTCTACCAGTAAGGGAGTAGGCACATCTCTTGGTTCACTCACAACTATGATCGACGCACTCCAGATGGAAGAAGCAAACTCTGTTTTCCCTCCATTCTTGATCTCTTTTAAAAATTTTAACTGCAATTTTCACAATTGTTTGGTTGAATCTCGTGCATCATCTAACGTCATGCCACTCTTCATTTCCAAAAGGATCAATGCGAAATGGAGAAAGACATATATGTAGATCATCGAACTAGATTGAACATGTGTACCAACCATTGGTGAACCTCAGGATGTGATCATCTGATTATCTCATGATGACCGATTTCACCAATGCATAAACATTATCATTGTGGACATACCAGAAGCGTATGGCTTACTGCTTAGTAGAGATTTGTCCACCAAGGTGAATGGATACTTCGCCACAGACTGGTCAGACTTATGGCTTCCATACCCCAACAAAATAAATCAGATCTGGGCGTTATTCGAGATATACATGAAACATAATGTCACTCCCATCAATGGTGAGAATGAACCGTTGGCTTTCACGGAACTCATGTTCAGAAACTGCCTCTTGGAAACATAGTTGCGGTGTTATCTCACACAGTCAGCCCCAACCCCACCAGACACGCAATTAGGTCTCCTTCCTTGCCCAAAGTTTTAGTTTCAGTCTTTGAAACCTTCCATTAGTGATCAAATATTCTCTTACAAAGTGGTCTTAGGGTGTCAAAGTCAAATTTTGTCATTTCAGTGTGAGTTTTCAAGTAAAATTTGGTCACTAGGTATTAGGTCTAGGATTTGTTTTCACTCCTTTCAAAGTTATCCAAATGTTGGTCCATGTCACTATACATCTGAGTGTACCATCATTCAGAGAGTTTTCATCATCATTTCAAGTTCCAATGGGTCATTTTACACCTTGTTCGTGCTTCAGTTGTGCTTAGGTAAGGCTCATTTCCCTCTCCTAGGGTTTTGAAGGTAATTTCTCTTGGATGGTCAAATCATCAACAAAACTTGTGTCCTGATGTTCATACACCTTCCCCTATCCTTAATGTACCTTATTAAACACTTCCCATCACTGATATTCCTCAAATTCCCCATTTTTCTACAAACCCTAGTTTCTTGCTACAATTTGACAATTCTGTAGGCTAAGCCTATGTTTTTCCCTTTTGGACCCCTTCCTCTCACTCAATCTTTGAAATTACACTTTCCCTTATTTCCTAACATCCCTCCCTACATCCCAAAATTTCCTCAAGAATTTAGAAGCCCCTTATCCCTTTCATTTCACTTCATTTCGATAAATCCCCTGTTCCACGCATTGGGATAGGTTTTACTCAAATGATGTTTTTGAGCAAGAAAAAATGAATCTAGGAACAATTTAGAGATTTTTTTTTGTCTAAAATAGGCCAAGGAAGAAAAACCTCCTTCACGTTTTACACAGGTGTCATGGTTTTAGAGAAATGTCAAAAATAAAGTTGCCTTAGGAGGGTTTCTGCACTTCTGGAGTGGCGTTGGGAAAATCAAGATTTCTCCTAGCTTGGTTGGCCAAATGACTTCATTGATGAGTGAAATTATATCTAGATAGAGAGATATTTCCAATGATCTATCCTGATCTCAATTTGGAGTTAAGGAAGACCTTAAAAATTTTACTGCAACAACACTTTGCATTTAGGCAGCCTCATTTTGTACATTTTGACCAGTCTTGGGAGATTGGACTTTTGACAAGGAAAATGACCTCTAAATTGTAAAATTCAAGATGCTCTAGAAAGTATAATCGATATGATTTATAGCGAGCTATCACATGCCCAATTTGGACACCAAGAAGGCCTCCAAAAGTGTCCTGTAAATAGCACTACGCACCTGTCAGCTGGCGCTACGCACCTGGCACAGGTTTTACACTGAGTTTTGTTCGGGCGCTACGCATACAAAGTGTGCTATGCACCTAAGAGGCAGAAATATGCACCTGTCACTTGGGCTAGAAATTGTTTCAAATTTCACCTTTTTTCCTCAAAACTTCAATTTCTCCCTCTAAACAAGTAAGTACATGAATCCTATCTTGTGTGTTAGGGTTTGTTTACTAAGATTGGTGTTTTGTGTTATTCCAACTGAAACCGTAGCTTCTAGGGTAAAACCCTAGTTTTCTTCATTGCACTAGTGGTTGTATACCCTATCCCCTTAATCCCATTCCCCTCATACATTTTCCCCTTAATCCCATTCTCCACATATAATTTCCCAAACCCTACAAGCCCTACTCACATCATCAAACTCTACCCACTCTCCCTAAAATCCTACTGATCCCTAAACTCTATTCAACATACATTTTCTCACACACTCTGCCCATTTCATTCCTTCACCTTATTTCCACACTATTATCCATAATACATCCATATACAACCACATTTTTCAAAACCAAGGGAAAACAATGGAGATGGACAGTGAGTATGAAATGGAGGAAGAAACCCTTAGTGACAGTTCCATGGAAGTCCTTAAGGAGAAAAGAAAGAGCATGATAAAATCAAGATATTGGCTGAAGCATCATTGGCACAATGAAGCACCTAGCAAGGATCACTCATGCCAAATTTCAAGAAATTTGGAGTAATTTTTGTCATGTTTGAAATTTTTAATGTAAAAAGCAGGTATTTCCAATAGGTGCATAGCGCCACCAGCGCTATGCTTTTGATGGGGGCCTTCATTTGCAAAAAAGTTTACATTTTTGGAATCAGTATGAAGGTTTATGTATTCTCAAAAATGGATGAGAAATTTTGACAAGTTCTGGACCTCCAAAAGGGCCAAAAACACCCAAAAAGTGCCCTCTCTGCCACTTTTTTGCCACACATAAAGTAGTCTTGGGAGATTTCATTTTTGGAGAGTCAAATAGATTCCAAATCAAAAAATTAAAGTTTTCCTAGAAAGTAGACTCACCAAGATTTCCAATGAGCTATTCTACACCTGATTTGGACTTTGGGAAGCCTTCCAAAAATGGTCTAGAAAAAACACTACGCATAGGATCAGTGGCGCTACGCATAGGAGAAAAATTTGCTAGTTTTGCCTATTTGTTCAGAATCTCGCCCAGTTTGCTGTCAGTTTCACTTTTTCTTCTCTCTTGGTAAATTAATGATGTAACTTGATGTACTGTGATGTAAATATGATGTAATATGACTTGAGGAGGTAGATACATTAGGATAGAGTTGGTTTAAGGATGAATGAATCAGTTTCCATAGTTTTAGAGGCAAGGTGTTCCATTGCCTATTTTTTAGTTCCTAGTTTAGATCTTGTTGAGACATATCCTTGACGCATGGATTCAATCCCTGATGGCTAGCATAGGTGGTTTTATGCTTATATCTTGTACTTTCTTAGTCATTGTCAAGGTTGGACTCTTTTGGATGCATTGAGCTACTTTGTAAATCACTTCTGCAGTTTGGCAAGGAAATGAACCAGGGTTTTGCAGCATTTTGTGGGATTCTTGTGGTAATGTGAATTAGCATTGTTTTCCCCTCTGTTATTTATTTTACCTTATGTGTATATGTTCCATCATCTATCGTTTTCTGCATAACTAAATGAATCAAGATTAAAGGGTGGAATCCATTGATGTTTAGTGCTTTCCCTTGGGGTTTTATTTAGTTTTAAATGTTTTCTATTGTTTGAAGAGGACTCATGACACTTGCATGCCATCTCCACCTCCTCACCAGTCTTTAGACTCACCATCGCATTCATTTCAAAGTGTTAAAACACTTGTCTACCTTGCCCCACAGAAACCTCTACAAATCTGAGTTGATTTCCCAGACCCAAAGCTAGTTTCCTCATTTGATCCAGCAAACAACCATTAAAATCAATCAAATTCCTATGAGCATATACCTAGCCTAAAATTAGTATTCATACCAGTCATCTCAAGCCTTACTTGACATATTTTCTTTTAGATTAACAAGGAGAGAGCCCTCTCCTGACCTAGTAGGGCTAGCTACCAAGTTAAGCGTGGTTTGATGTTACCCTAGACCTGCCTTTCTCAGCCTGAGGTAGATTTAGTCACTAACAAAACTGATGGAAATGAAACATGTACAGTACAATGTAACACTAGTATCAGTAATAGTAGTAGTACTAGCACATCAAGCAGTCTATGTATAGACGAGTTATGGACCATGTATTTTGATGGATCAAAGACATAGGATGGCTTTGGAGCCAGGTGTGTCTTGATAGACCAAGAGCACAGGAAACACTGTATCTCATGCTACTTGGAGTTTGAGTGCACGAACAACACTATTGAATATGAAGCACTCATTTTGGGCTTGCAAAAATCCATTAGCCTCAATGCTGTTGTGCCCAAAGTGGTAGGTGATTCAGAAATAGTGGTACAAAAGGTATGTAACACCATACACTATTTGTCACCTCATCTCAAATTTATCAATAAGAGATATGGTGACTAATCTCTAACTTCCACGCTTTCAATATCATTGTTGTGCCAAGAACGCATAAAGCAACTGCCAGTGCCTTAGCTAATGCAGCTGCTATGATGACACTACTTATAGATAGGTTTATTGTTGAAATTTTGTATAACCCTTTTATCCCTAATAACATAAGTAATTTATTTGTTTCTTATGATGATAAATAGATACTTCACTTCATGGCCAATGTTGATGTCTTCAAGGACATAGCGATTGATGAAGATGAGCATGAGCAGTCTTTACAAGCCACAACTAATGACAAGGAAGGAAACCTCACCACCAAGGGTGTGGTATCTCCCAAAATTCTCTATGATTTGGAGAATTTCTTCCAAAGGCCAAGGAATAGAAAAACCCATAGTTCCACCATGATGTATAAACATATCAACTTGGGAACAAAACAAGATCTGAAGTTTGTCAATCTCGGCACATGTTACACATCGCAGGAGCAACAAGCCTTTGTCCACTTGTTCAAACAATATCATGATGTGTTCACGTGGACATATGATGATCTAAAAACATATGACATGTGAATAATCCAACATGTGGTTCTGATCAGAGAAGGGATCAAGCCATTTCAGCAGAAGCTAAGAAAAGTACATTCGTCAATTTAACCCCTCACACATAAAGAACTGACTAAGTTGTTGGATGTAAGGATCATTTATAGAGTTTGTCATTATAGTGGGTTTCTAACTTAGTTCCTATACATCAAAAGTTTGGGGAGATCCGCTTATGTGTTTATTTTTGAAACTTGAACCGCACCTCGGACAAAGACAACTACCCTATGCCGTGAATGGAACATATTTTACAAACAAATTTGTGGTAGAAATTTTTTCCTTGCTCAATGGTTTTTTAGGATACAACCAGGTTTTAGTAGCGGAACATGATAGAAATAAAACTACCTTCCGTACTAAGTGGGATACGTTCACCTACAGTAGAATGACATTTGGGCTTGTGAATGTAGGCACAACCTTTTAGCATGCCATGGACATCGCCTTATGTGGACTTATCAAACAGAGCATAGTGGCGTACCTTGATGACGTGACTGTCTTTTCTAGAAGACGATCAGAGCACATACAACATTTGAAGAAGATATTTGAGCAATGCCGAAAATACTGGATATCCTTAAATCCCAACAAGACCGTATTTGCAATGTCTGAGGGAACCTCCTTGAACACATCATTTCTAGAAGTGGGAGCAAGGTTGATTTGTGCTAAGTTTGGACAATTACACATATTCCTTACCCAGCTAACAAGAAAGCCATGTAGTCCTTCTTGGGAAATATAAACTTACTCCGGAAGTTCATCTTTGATTGCATGCAGATAGTGAAACATATGCAACACATGATCAAGAAGGATGTAGTCTACAGCTGGGGTAAGAAGGAAAATAATGCATTCATCCATATCAAGCAGGATATAGCAGATGTGCATGCACATGAAAACCCTGATTTTAACAAGGATTTCTTGTTATACACCTTCACCTCCAACAATTCCCTTTTTGCAGTACTCACTCAGAAGGATGAACTGAATGACAAACGTCCCATCTCCTTCATGAGTTAAATCATGCAAGGACCCACACTAAACTACCCTACCATCAACAAGCCAGCATACAGAGTATAAAATGTGGTGAAACATTTTATACCCTACTTTCTAAAGAACCAATGTATAGTCTTTGTTCCACACCCAACAGTCAGATCATTGCTTGTACAACAAGAGCTAGGTGAAATACATGCGAACTGGATGAAAGGATTGCAAGAATATGATCTTGATAGCAAGCCAGTTCACACTGTCAAGGGTAATGGTCTTTCTAGACTCACAGCTGAAGCAGTCCATGCATAGGAGGAAGAATAAGAATTCGCTGGTTGGGAGCAAGAAATCGAGATGTACGATGTAGAGCGAGCACCACCTGCTTCATGCAGAAACTCTTGGTACGAATCTGTGCACAATGACACCATACCCTCTCACTTATCCATGAGACAAAAGAGGATTCTTCACCTAAAGTCATTACCTTATCATTTGGTGCATGAAGTGCTTTACATAAATCACAGTAACAAAATTTTGCTCAGGTGCCTAGAGGCACATGACTCAGAGAAGGTCTTGTGTGATCTCCATGACGGACTAGCTAGGGGCCCATTCACAAGAAATACCACTGAACACAAAGTCATGCGATCTGGTTTCTACTGGCCCACATTATTTAAGGATGCACATGGTTATTCTTGCAAGTTCTCGGTTTGTCAATGATGCATCGATAGAACATGAAGGTCAATAGCCCCGCTGCACCCTGTTGTAGTGACTAAACCATTTCAACAGTGGGGCCTGGAAATCATTGGGGAAATATTCCCACATTTGTCGAAACGACACTCCTACATCCTGACAGTTATAGATTACTTCACGTGGTGGAAAGAAGCAGATCCGCTTAAGCAAGTGAATGATCAAGAAGTCATCAACTTCCTTCAACATAACAATGAAACTTACTTTTCATCTTTAAATATTTATGATTTTTCATTACAATATGGTATTGTGCTCAAACACTTATTTAACTACTACACGTAGGGAAATGGTCTCGTAGAATCTATAAATAAAAATCTTATCTGTATTATCATGAAGACCATTTACTTTGAACAATGGAACTGGAATTGCACTTTGATGAATGCTTTATGGGCTGACCGTGTAACACCCAAACCGCTTTGAACACTTCACCATACTTCCTGGTTTATGGGAAAGAAGCCATCCTTCCACCAAACATCTACTTGTCTGCGTTCCAATTGTCCCAAGAGTTCTCAGCAAAATGGAGTTATAGAAAGAATGAATAGGATGTTGATGGAAAATGCAAGAAGCATGCTTAGTGGTGTCAGGTTAGGACAATAATTCTAGGCACATGTGGTGGAGACTATGTGTTACCTGGTCAATAGATCACCTTCATCAACATTGGAGGATAAGAATCCAAAAGAGGTATAGACTGGTAAGAAACCCTCTCTTTCACATATGAGGGTATTTGGATGTGATTCATATGTACATGCTCCAAAGGAGAAAAGGAAAAAGTTGGATAGTAAATCTAAAAGGTGCATCTTTATTGGGTATAAGGATGGTTTTAAAGGTTACAAGCTTTGGAACCAAAAAATAAGGAAGGTTGTGTACATCCATGATGTGGTGTTTAGAGAGGTGAAATATTTTATTAAACATGAAGTCCTACCAAAGGAACCTAACAAGATAGAGCTTGAGCTAAAATAGGAAGAATAAGACTCTACAATAGAAGAGGAATCAAAAGATGAAGAGCCACAAACTCTAGCTGTGAGAAGATCAGTTCGATAAAGATGGTAGCCAGAAAGGTATATTCTATCAACTTTCTATTCAAATTTTTCTTTATCTATTATTGATGATGATTCCAAAATTGTTAGGGAGGCAGTAGATTTAGAGGATGGTAAACTCTAAAAGAGGCCATGGTTGATGAAATTGCATCTTTGTACAAAAATGAGGCTTGGGATCTAGTGGAGTTGTCGGCTAGAAGGAAACCCATTGGCAGCAAATGGGTGTTTAAGAAGAAGATCAATGTAGAAGGAAGGGTGGAGAAATACAAAGCGCAGTTGGTAGAAAAACGTTATTCTTAGGTGTCGGGAATAATTTTTGGTGATATTTTTTCTCCTATTGCCAAGGTAGCTTCTATTAGATTAATTTTATCTATTGTTTCTACTTGTGCTCTTAAGGTAGAACGAATGGATGTGAATACAACATTTATTCACTGGTATCTGGAAGAAGGGATCTACATGAAGCAACTTGAAGGCTTTGCGGTGAAGGGTAAGAAAGAACAAGTATGAAAGTTAAAAAAGTCTTTGTATGGGCTAAAACAGTCACCAAGGATGTGGTATCAGAAATTTGATACATTTATATAGGGAATTTACTTCATTAGAAGCAAAGCATATCCTTGCGTGTATTTTAAATTAATTGGTGACCATGTTATATATTTTGTCTTATATGTGGATGATATGTTGCTGGTTGGAAATAACAAATAAATTATGCATGAATTGAAGACCCAATTGTCCTCCAAGTTCGGCATGAAATACCTTGGTGTTATAAACTATATTTTGGGCATGGAAATTAGATGAGATTGGGCAAAGGGGAAGCTCGTTTAAACCAAAGGAATTGTGTCGAGACAATACTGGATAGGTTAAATATGGAAGAACGTAAAACGATGAAGATTCCTATTCCTGTAGGTGTAAATTTATCTGTTGAACAGTGTTCCCAAGACACAAGAAGAGGAAGAGGACATGTCCTATGTTCCACATGCAAGTGTAGTTAGTAGCCTGATGTATGCAATGGCCTATACTAGACAATCCATTGAACATGTAGTGGGATTATTGATCAGGTTTATGTAAAAACTAGGGAAGGAGCACTGGACAAAAATGAAGCGGGTTTTTAGGTATTTGCGTGGCACTAATGATTATGGTCTATCCTACAAAGGAAGGCTAGGATTGTACAAAGTTTTGGACATCCATGGCTTTGTTGATGTAGTTTTGAATAGATATATGGATTAGAGAAGATCTACAAGTGGGTATGTGTTTAACGTATTTGGAGGTGTTGTCAGTTGGATGAGCAAGAGACAATCAATAGTGGAAATTTCAACTACATAGGGAAAGTACATGGCAACCACTCATGCAAGCAAGGAAACAATTTATTTGCAGAGATTGTGTTCAAGTATGGGGTTAATACATCGAGTTATAAGGATAGAATGTGACAGCCAAAGTGAAATATTCTTGGCAAATAAGTTTTTTTTATCATTTAAAGACAAAGTGCATTGATTTTTAGTATCACTTTGTAAGGGATATGATTAAGGACAAAAATGTGCTGCTAGTAAAGGTGGACACTTTGAATAATACTGCAAATGCATTGCTAAAGTCTATGAGCACTGAGAAGTTTTCTTGGTGTAGAGAAACAATGGGCATTACAGGACTAAACCAATGAATAATCTCTCTTGTGGAACTAGGTGGAAAGAAAACAACAACTAGGAGAATGTTGGGTGCATGTTATATTGTTTCCGTGACTAGTCCCATGTAGAGGGGGTTTGTAGTGGGGGCACTAACCCCATACATGGGCTCCAGGGAAGCACCCTAAGAAAGTTTTTTTGGATGCTATATTAGGTGGGAAGACCTACCTATGGTTTTGTGCATGTTTTCGCATAGGGTTTTGGACATGATGGTTTTCTTCTCATGGTATTTTATAGATCTGGTTAAGGGAACTACGATTATGTTCTAATCTAGGGTTAATGGATTGGTGTTTATGGATGCTTCAACATGTATATATATAATATATATATATATATATATATATATATAATATATATATATATATATATATAAATATATATATATATTATATATATATATATATATATATATATATATATATATATATATAAATATATATATATATATATATATATATATATATATGAAACATTGAAAGGAAAATAATGAAAAAATCAATCTGGTTACCCTGATTTTGGAATCCAGGGGAAAATCTCTGTGTATATATGTTTTATGTTTTATGCTCTTGCCATTGTTTATTTTCTGTTTTTTAGAATTCGTATGCAGGTAATTTCTGTATGAGGTTAAAACCTACACCTCAGTTGTCTATTCTGAAGTAGGTTATGATGGCTTCACTAAGCCTTTTTTTCAATTCAACTCTTTCAAGCCATCTTTTGTGGCTCTTAACTAAAGTTGCAATCTCTACTTCTCCTCTTTTTCTTTTTGTAGAAGTCTCCTCAGTTCAGGATTCTCTGCTTGAAGGTTCTGATTGATCTCCTCATTTGAATGATGAGAATATGATGAAGAAGAATAATGCTCACTCAAAAGAGTAGATGGAGCATCATAATCTACTCTTTCTTTCTCCAATTCCTCTCTTTCCATTTTCTCCTCATAATCTACATACATTAAATCTACCACATTGGTCATCCTGTAGAAGGGCTTGTAGAGATATTTGTTGTTCTCAATTTTCCTTCTTATTTCATAGTTAATCTCTATATTTCATCCACACTCACAATTCACATTGTTCTGATAATAAACTTGATCTAGATTCTCTCCACTATCGAAATTAACCAAGATCTTTTACTTCTGTGATGTTAGCAGCATTGCATCTGAAAGAGTATGAAAAACCACATGTACATACTTTAAAGAAGAGGAAACATAATGAAAACCATCAAAACAAAGAATACACATAAGTTGATAATGAATTTCACCCAGTGTGGGTTATGTCTCTGGCCTGATGTCAAGAGTGGGGAGTCTGCTTCATTAAATGTTGCAAGATGATGATGACTACATGGTGTATTATTTGTTATTACAAGGATAAAATCCCTCAACGAGAGTTGCATGTCTCTCCATGAGACATTCTCCTATAGGAACTCTTGCTCATATGGGTCCTCCTTTAGTATGATAATATATCTAATTTCTCACATGAAGTGGCACACAATTATCCTCTAATAGAATGGTAAACAAGGATCTCAACATCAAAAACATCATCTTATCAAATCAAAAGAAAGACATGGCATCACTACATCATATACCTCCACTTCCAAGGATGGCCTGTAAATGCACATCTCTACTGAAAAATGGACTACACTGTTGAATTTGTGATGTCAAATCATGTCAAATGACTATAAACTTAATGCATTTCTAACGTCGTCAAATTTGGGTCCTCAAGAATCTCAAAGATTATCCAAATATTATTTCTCACTGGTGGACAGGAATTTTGTTTCTCATGTGATAAATTTGACTTCACCATTGCGCTTCTTACAAAAAACTGAGTAATTTGAGAAAAAGTTGGCCTGGTTCTAAAAATGTCAAAATTCAACCCTTAGAGAATCTTTTATATTCCTCATAATTCCACAAAGATTCATCTTTGCATTTTTATTGAAGATCTACTACTCAAATTCAAAAAACGATCATGCCATCAGACTCCTAGTGAAATTTTGGTTTGTCTGAGTATAAAGTTGGCATGATTTTTCCACTGCAAAAATTTGGCCCCAAAAAAATATCAAATTTCTTAAGCACCAAAAATATTCTTGCAAATATTCCCTAAGAATATCTCTTGAAATTCATGTCTGAAGGGTACCTCCATGGTCATGTTTCCGGTAGGTCAAGGCTCCTCACCTCCGTGGACGCACTGATTATTCTGTTTGGCCTTCGTTCGTTTATAGTCCAATGAGCATGGCTAAAATGTATTGCCGTTGACAAATATTATAAATGTTTTGCCCATTGAATGATTGGTTGGAATATGTTATATTTGGAATTGGAGTTGGTGGTGACTGGGTTCAAAATCACTCCACGTTCTTATTTCTTTTTGTTAACAAATCACAAATCACACTTGTTTTAATATATTGTTGGTAAGAGTGTTATCGATCACCTTAGAATATAACTAATGAGCCTCATAATTGGGTAATTATATGGGCCTTAATTGTCCTTAATTCACCTCCTAGCTTAGTCAAACCAACTATTCTCACAACTTATTGCATACTTTTGATTATATCTTGCTTAAGAGACGAGTTAGAGTTGGATATTTTTCTTTGTGGTCTAATATGCATGTAATGCAGGAATAAAGGATGAAGGCAAGGGAAAATGCAGGAATAAAAGGTAAAAGCAAGGAACTTTGGCAAAGATATTGGTAAAAAATTGAATGGGACAAGGGAGAGTAATTATAGGAGGCAAATCCTCCCCATTTAATACCCCTCCATTCGAATATTCCTCCATTAGCTCGGAGTGCAAACAACCATCACTTTGAAGACTAGAAGACAATTGAGCAAGTGAAAGGGACAGAAACCAGTTTATCTTGAGTGGGGAGCCAAGCCTCCTGAGTTTGAAGGAAGTCGTTGGAGACTTCATATGTGTAAGTAGAGAGGCTTAGGACCTCACTAGGATTCATATTCTTATTGTAAAACTCTACTTTATTTCTAGGTTGGAAGACTTGTGACAGTTTGTTATGTAATCCATCGTTTTTATAATAAAGATGAGTTTTGTATTGAGCCAACATTGAGTTAACTTAGAGGGCTGAAGCTCTTGGGTTAGATCCCATCCCGAGCAGCCAAAGATCCTCTTTACTGTACATGTATGCTAGCATAGATTCTTGGTTTTCATTGTTCATTTGCTTAAGTAGCTACATTTTCATTACAACAATATAACATAGATTTCCGGTTCTATTCATTTTCTTAAGTAGCTTCCTGGTTTTCTGTTCATTTTCTTAAGTAGCTGCATTCTGCTTACAGTAGTGTAAAGTAGATCAATTGTGCTTTAGTTTACTTCCCTTTGTGCCTTATTTTAGTTCATAGGTTAGCTAGGAGGAAAACATCACCACAAGGTTGTCCACAGGTGTCTTGACATCACCTCTTCCCTCTGGCACCATGACTTAAGGAAGAGACCCTTCAGCAACTCCAAAATAACAGGTTTCTTGTTCTTGCATGAGATATGGAGTTTGTTGTTTGATGCATTTACTTGTTCACACTCACTGGTTTTTCTGTCATTTTCATTTGAAACCTCCTTCAGCGCATTCTTCATGCATCGTTTCCTCACTGTCTGATCCACAACAAACCTGCCCAATCACTGTCTGATTCATTAGCTTATCTAACTGCCACCTTGTCTGAATTCTTTCACCTACTTTATGCACTTTAAATCCCCACTGTTGATCTACCTTGCCTGATCCGACAACTATCACATCACCTCAACACTTTATGTGGCTTAAATCCCCACCATCAATCTGCCTCACCTGATCTAACGGCTATCACGTCACTGGATCGCCAACTAGCTTGGCCGATCTCCACTGTTGATCTGTCTAGCATGATTTGAAAACCATAGCGCAATCTCACATGGATTCTTACACGATCATTATATACCCTAGAGCATGTGAGAAAAGTGGTTTTCTCATGCTATGTGTTGCTCAGTTAGGATGATCGCGTGAAATTTAGAAATACATCTTACAGCCTTGAGGGTGCGCGAGAAGTTGCTTACTACCTTTGAAACCCACTCCATCATTTCCGCATGTTTTCTTCCCGCAATACAATCTCCACCATTCATATACTTTGTTACCCTAGTCATCCATCCATTTACTTAAATCCTTGCGATAAGATCTTCACCATTCATCTAATCATTACCCTGCTCATTCATCTATTCACTAAATCGCTCGCGAGAAGATCTTCGTCATTCATCTACTTTGTTACCCTATTCGACCATCCACTCACTTAATTACTCATGATAAGATCTCATCCATTAATCTGCTTCATTACCCTGTTCATTCACCTATTCACTTAAGCCCCTGCGATAAGATCTCCATTGTCCTTCTTCTGTTCGTTGATTGATCCAATGGTCCCTATGCACTACTACATCCTTACGTCCTCCTTTTACCAGTTTTGATCTCCAACTGCTCTTCCACTTGAAAGTAGATTTAGTATAGTTTCTTTGCTCGCACCTTAGTATAGTTTGATGCTTTTTACTTCTGCAACTTAGATAGCAACATTAGGTTAGTGATTGATTTTGATCCAAAATGGATCCAAATACTCTCTAAGTCTTCAAAAATCATTCAAAAGATTAAAACAATTGCATGGAAAGAACCCTTAGAAACATCAGAAAACACTATAGGGAGGTGAAGAGCACAAAAAAATAGTGAAAATAGGCTTATCGACAGTCAAAGGAGTGACGCACAGGAGTCCTCGAATCTCGCTGATCAACAGCCCAGATCTGATCGGTAAATTGTAATTGGCAAAGGCTATCGGAGGTTATCGGTGGAGACCATATGGAACTTGTGATGGTGATCAGCGGAGTCAACGAGGACCATCGATCAAGTGCGCAGATCGATGGCCCATGTTGCATCACAGAATCGCAATCGAGAAATACAAAGGAGTGCTTACAACGACCCAGGGTTATCGTGATATGCGATTGCGATCAACCACATCGTGATATCACAATCAGAGCTACACAGAGGAGAAAGCATGTACATACATACATACATACATACATATAAATATATATATGTGCGATGTGACAGCTAGACCCGATGGAAATATAAAGGCTATTTCATAAGATTTGAGATCTGTCAAATGGCAATTTTAATGTATTTTCGTGTATTTCATTTATTAAACGAAATACAAAGGGAAGCACTAATGCGATGAAAATTGAACACAAAAGAGTTCGGGAATGAAAATATATAATATTTCAAATCTGCCCAAAGCCATTTTACAATATTTTTAGTGTTTTAACGTATTTTCAAAATACAAAGGGAAGCCATCGAGAAGGGCATTATGATATGCGATAGCAACTTATAGGCAGACCCGATGGGAGAATAGGGCGCATTTATGCATATTTGAAGTCTGGATGAATAGTGTTTTGGTGGCTTTTCCTGTGTTTGAATGCATTTCTTTGTGTAAACAGAGAGTGGCCATTTCAGGGATTTCAAAGGCCCAATGCCCTCATCCTTTTCAGATTAGGTGGCCACCTCCCTTGAAGGCATTATGCAATGATTATTTAACACTAGAAGAGGGATTTGAGTGGATAGAGACTGGGAGATAGAAAGTTGAGAAGACGAAATGGATAGGCAGCGCTGATTGGCTTTAAAGCCATAGAAAATAGAAGATAGAGGTAGGCAGTGCTAAGACAGAGCAAAGATAGAGACAAAGAGTGAAAGAGAGAGTCTGTGTACCCAGAGAGGCTTGATAGATTCAAGCAAAACTCTTGTTGTTGTATTTGTTGTGTGTTGAGACTCAAGTTGAGCTCATACTTTTGTAAGACTCTATTCTGAAGACATAATAGAGAGGTCGCCATTGAAGGCTGGACCAGGAGATGTAGCCCAGGAGTATTGTGTGAACTCCTTATTAAACTTGTTATGTTTATATATGTTTGTATATTATGATATTTTAGTGTTTCATTGTCTATTTATTTCGCAATATTATCGATCCATTGCATAAAGTAACATAGGAATATCCATGCACATGAGTCTGTAATACCTTAATAATTGTTTAAGATCTCATTTTCAGATCAAGTGGTATCAGAGCTTTAGGTTTGCTAAGGTTAGAGAAGCTTGTGCTAGATTGTTGAATGCTAACTAGGTCAAAGCTCAAGCTAGGAGAAGAATAACTGGTTGAGGCTAGCCCAAAAATTGGAAGAGTCTATCTTAGGAGGAAAATGATAGAAGAGATTCCCTTGGAATCATAATCTCAGTTCATGGACAGTTTCATGACCATGAGAGCCATGGTAGAAGAGATGTATCGAGAATTCAAGAAAGGTCGAGGTGAAAGTACTTTAACCTCCAAACAAGACAAAGGAGCTGAAGACCCTTCTCTAGATGCCCGAGAAGGCAAACAAAAAGGAGAACATCCTTCTACATCAACACCTCTTGATAGCCCTAAAAATAAAAAGAAGAAAAAAACTTCGATTAAGTTAGATGTAAAATTTGATTTGCTAATATATGATGGAGAATTAAATGCAGAAAAGCTAGATAATTGGATTAGACAAATTGATGTGTGTTGCTGGGTGCAGAACATTGATTGAGATAGGAGTAAAATTAAGTTAGCCAGCCTACAACTTGGAGGAACTGCCTTGGTATGGTGGGAAGGCAGGACACAAGCTATTTTGAAGAAGCATGATAAAATTCTTTCTGCCTGGAGTGAATTTGTTTCTGCCATTAAAAAACAATTCTATCCACTAGCTTATATGTAGCAAGCTATGATGAGTTGGCAAACTGTTCGCCAATTAAAGGGGCAAAGTGTACAAAGCTATACCTAGGAATTTAGAAAAAGAGCTTTAATTCTAGGCATTTCTATAGACTCCCCTGAAACTTTGCTGAAGTATATAGGTGGTCTGCATAGTTACTTGAGGCACACCATTCTCATGTTTAACCCTACTAGCATAGATGAGGCATATATTTAGGCTACACATCTAGAGGCTAGAGGCAATAATGTGAACCTAGAGATTGGGGGATCATCAAAACCCACTGCAAGCAAGAACAAGGAAAAGAGGAAGCAGAAATGGAAAGAGAGGAAGGAAAATGCTGTACAAAAAGCCAAACCTTCATGCATTCACTGCAAGAAGGATGGAAATGATGATGAACATTGTTGGTATTTGCATAGGAGATGAAACCCAAGACGTTCAATGGAAAGAAGAAGAATATTGTTTCTGCTATATAGAAATATTTGGGGTTAGACTCAGGTGATGAAACAACAATCACATCTACAGGTATAAAAGGTAAAAACTTTGAAGCATCTACTAGTAATTTTGCACAAACTATTGATAATGAAGAAAATGAGAGGAAAAGGCATGAGCTTTTTCATATTAGAGTTATTTCCAAGCATCAAAAGATTGATACTTTATTTGATAGTGGCTCATAAGTAAACTTAATTTTTGAAGCAATTGTAAAGAAGTTGGGATTACTAACCACACCTCACAAGAAGCCATATCCATTAGGTTGGGTATGTGATAAAGCAAAGCTACAAGTGACTAGACAATGTAAACATAGGTTTTCTATTGGGTCAGCATTTGTAGATGAGGTTGAGTTAGATGTAATTCCCTTGGATATATGTGGTATTGTTTTAGGAAGTCCTTACTTGTATGACAAAAAAGCCATTTTATATAGAGTTGAAAATAAGTATCAACTCATTAGAGATGGAATAGAATATATTGTAAGAGCTTATAGACTCAAGAATAATTATACTCTCATAAACTTAGGGAAGATGAAAAGAATTGTAAATTCATGCAAGAAATTTTTACTGATGGTTGTAAAGGAAAATAAACCTGATAAAACCAATGTATTTGAAGGTTGTGATGCTAAACAGAAAGCTGATTTAGAAAAATTTGTTTCAGAATATGATATCATATTTCAAGAAGCCAAAGGTCTGCCACCCAAAAGGGAAATTGTACATGATATTCATTTGCAGTAAGATGCTCCATTACCTAACATCGGAATGTACGGGTTATCTGCTTTAGAGAATGTAGAGATCAAGAAGCAGGTACAGGAGATGCTCAAGAAAGGGTTCATAAGACTAAGCACATCACCATGCGGATCTCCAATCACGTTGGTTAGAAAGAAAGATGGTTCGTGGAGGATGTGCATTGATTACAGAGCACTGAATAAAATAATGATCAAGAATCGTTATCCCCTTCCTCGCATTAATGATCTATTGGATCAGCTGAAAGAAGCTGTTTACTTTTCCAAGTTGGACTTGTGTAGTGGTTACCATCAGGTGAGAGTAGCAAAGTAAGATGCATGGAAGATTGCTTTTAAAACACAGCAAGGGCTGTATGAATGGCTAGTTATGCCTTTTGGCTTAACTAATTCTCTTGCCACTTTCATGAGAGTTATGAATGATGTACTCCAACATTTTATTGATGATTTTGTAATTGTATATTTAGATGACATTCTTGTTTTCAGTAAAACATGGGAAGAACATTTGAAGCACGTAAAGCAAACTCTTGATGTTTTGAAAAAAGAGAATCTCTATGTTAAGTTATCAAAATGTGAATTTGGCAAAACATCTTTAAATTATTTGGGTCATATTGTAGGGGGTGGTGAATTGAAGATAGATCCCTCTAAGGTTGAAGTCATTGTAAACTGGCCTAAACCCAAATCTACTATAGAAGTTAGAAGCTTCCTAGGAGCAGAACAATATTGGAGAAAGTTTATTGCTAACTTTTCCTTAATTGCAGCTCCCTTACATGCTTTGACGGGATTGAACGAAGTGTTTTAGTGGGGAAGCAAACAATATAAAGCCTTTGACACCTTGAAAGAAAAAATAAGTACAATACCAGTACTAGCATTGCCAGATCTTCAAATACCATTTGAGATTGAAATAGATGCCAGTGACTATAACATGGGAGCAGTGTTGATGCAACATGGTAAACCCATATGCTACCATTCTGAGACATTTAGTTCTGCAGTAGTTAATTATCCCACATATGATAAAGAATTGTATGCATTGGTCCAAAGTGTAAAAAAGTGGAAACATTAGTTAATGGGAAAAGAAACAATCATCCATACTGATCTTCAGCCACTTCAGTATTTGCACTCACCAACTAAATTGCAGCAATCAAGACAGTATAGGTGGTTGAGTTTCCTACAAAAGTTTCATCTAGTCATCAGATATAAGAAGGGCATACACAATGAAGTTGTAGATATGTTGTCTAGACAGATCTTAAATACATCTACTATACTTAAGCATAACTCAGTAATGCATGAAAGCTACATTGAACAATATGCTCAAGATATAGATTTTAAAGATATATATGCAACTTTATGTGATGGAAAAAAAGTAGAAGAATTGGATTATTGTGTTAAGGACCAACTCTTGTATCATTTTGGAAAGCTATGCATTCCAAAAATTGAAAGCGCTAACATAATTTGGGAAGCACATACTTCTCTGATATCAGGTCATTTTGGTGTAAGTAAAACAGGTGCATAGCTGCAAAGATTCTGCTATTGGCCAAAAATGCATGAAATAGTTTCTAGATATATTAAAGGGTGTACCATGTGTGCTAAAAGCAATCCCAACAATAGAAAACTAAGCTTGTACACTCCACTTCTAGTTCCTTCCCGTCCTTGGGAAAGTGTTTCCATGGACTTGGTTGGGGGATTGCCAAAATCTAGAAAAGGTCATGACTATTTATATGTTATTGTGGACAGGTTCAGCAAAATGTGTATTTTAATACCTTGTAACAAGCAGATTACAGTTAAACAAACAACGATGTTGTTCTTTCAACATGTCTAGGTACATTTCGGGTTACCCACTTCCATAGTATCTGAACGAGACTCCCGATTTGTTGGAAAGTTTTGGTCAAGTTTGTGGGAATTGATGGACACCAGACTAAAGAAGAGCACAACCTTTCATCCAAAAACAGATGGCCAAAAAGAGGTGGTCAACATGAGAGTGATCGAGTTCCTCAAGGGTTATTGCAACAAGCATCCCAATCTTTGGGATGAGGATTTATGTTATGTGCAACATGCTTACAATTGTGCTAAGCATTCTTCTACACATAGATCTCCTTTTGAGACTTGTTTTGGTTTTATACCAAGGTCGCCTTTGGATTTTGTCTTTGAAAAAGACATAGTAGTTTATGGACACAGTGATGTGGACAAAGCAGCCAGGTTCATTGAATAGATCCAAGAAATTCACCAGGCAGTGCAGGAACAGTTGGACAAGATCTAAGCCAAGTACAAGGCAAGGCATGATAAGCATTGGATGGAGCATAGATTCCAAGTTGGTGATCAATTCTGGCTGTATATTAGCAAAGAAAAAATGCAAGGTGAAGGAAAAAGGTTGAAGCCAATAAGGTATGGGCCTTTCAAGATACTTGAGAAAATTGGTGAGAACGCTTTTTGGCTTGAGTTTCCAGCTTACATGCACATCTATTTAGTGGTAAATGCAGAAAATTTAAGACTCTTTGAACCTTCATTAATTGAAGATCCCGAAGAGTAAATTCAATTGCCTTCTGTTGATGATATGTTGCCTAAATATCTCAATGAGTTGTAGGAAGATACAGTTTTGGATAGGAAGGTCAGAACTATGTGCAAAGGGGATGTTGAGTACCTTAGAAACGGACTCAAAGGTTCAAAACCAAGCAGTGAAAAATGGATAGAGATTGGACAAGTGAGTCAGTTGTATCCTCACTTGGTTGATGCTTAAAAACCAACTTTTGGTGGTCCAAAAGACTTTTTACTTGGGAAGGCATGATCCAAAATGCATCCAAATACGCTCTAAGTCTTCAAAAATCATTCAAAAGATCAAACAAATCGCATGGGAAGAACCCTTAGAAACATCGGAAAACACTATTGGGAGGTGAAAAGCACAAGAAAAGAATGAAAAAAAGCTTATCGATAGTTAAAAGAGTGATGAATAGGAGTTGTCGGATCTGGCCAATCAATGGCACAGATTCAATCGGCAAATTGCAATCAGCAAAGGCTATCAGAGGTTATTGGCAGAGACCATATGGAACTTGCGATGGCGATCAGCGAAGTCAACAAGGATCATCGATCAAGTGCGAAGATCGATGGCCCATGTTGCATCGCTGAATCACAGTTGGCAAATACCAAGGAGCACTTACAATGACCCATGGTTATTGCGATCAATCGCATCGCTATCTTGCAATTGGAGCTACACAGAGGAGAAGGAATATACATACATACATACATACATATATATATATATATATATATATATATTATATATATATATATATATATATATATATCTGTGTGTGGTGTGTGTGTATGTGTGTGTGTGTGTGTGTGTGTGTTTGTGTGCGCGCGATGTGGATAGCCAGACTTGATGGAAATATAAATGCTATTTCATAAGATTTGAGATCTATCAAATGGCCTTTTTAATATATTTTCGCGCATTTCGTTTATTAAACAAAATACAAAGGGAAGCGGTGATGTGATGAAAACTGGACCCGAAGGGTTCGAGAATGAAAATAAATAATATTTCAAATCTTCCCAAGGCCATTTTTACAGGTTTTTTAGCGTTTTAACGTATTTTCAAAATACAAAGGGAAGCCACGAAGAAGGGCATTGCAGCATGTGATAGAAACTTATAGGTAGACTTGATGGGAGAATAGGGTGCATTTACAAATATTTGAAGTCCAAATGAATAGTGTTTTGGTGGTTTTTCCTGTGTTTGAACGCATTTCTCTATGTAAACAGAGAATGGCCATTTCAGGGATTTCAAAGGCTCGATGCCCTGATCCGTTTCAGATTAGGTGGCCACCTCCCTTGAAGGCGTTATGTAATGATTATTTAACGCTAGAAGAGGGATTCGAGTGGACAAAGGCTGGGAGACAGAAAGATGAGAAGAGGAAATGAACAAGCAGCATCGATTGCCTTTAATGCCATAGAAAATAGAAGACAGAGGTAGGCAGTGCTGAGATAGAGAAAAAATAGAGATAGAGAGTGATAGAGAGAGTCTGTGTACTCAAAGAGGCTTGAGAGGTTCAAGCAAAACTCTCGATGTTGTATCTGTTGTGTGTTGAGAGTCAAGTTGAGCTCATACTTTTGTAAAACTCTATTATGAAGACATAATAGAGAGGTCACCACTGAAGGCTGGACCAGGAGATGTAGCCCAGGAGTATTGGGTGAACTCCTTATTGAACTTGCTGTGTTTATATGTGTTTGTCTATTATGATCTTTTACTACTTCATTGTCTATGTATTTCGCAATCTTATCGATCCATTGCATAAAGTAACATAGGCATATCCATGCACATGAGTCTGTAATACCTTAATAATTGTTTAAGATATCATTTTCAGATCAAATTTAGCAATTTTGCTTAACATAGTTGTTTAATTGGTTAATTAGGTTATGGTGTGAGTTAGAATTACATGTTTTTTTCTTCATTACTGTATAGAGTATCTCTCTCTTAGAATATATTTTCTCTTATTCCATCAAAGAATTAAGCTTCTTCTAACCCTATAGAAGTCTGGCTTGGAACCCCCTAGGGTCTCTTACCAAATGAGTAGTGACAACACGCAGGACCTTCACTTTTACTTGTGCATATAGCATTGTCACCTCCAAGTTTGTATGAACCCTGGGTTGATAAGTAAACCTAGTAGCCTTGGGAGTTGCAACATTCTTGTTGCAATACCTAGGCTCAACACTTTTCACACCATTGTCGGGGAGGTGTCTAAGTAGAATGTGATTACTGTTTTCTTCTATTTCTAGTCTCCAACTTCCTTTTCTTATACTTCTTATCCTCAATTTTCTTCCATTAGTTTATTTATGAAAAATTAATCTAGTAGCTTCCTTTCTTTCATCTATCATTATCTTCTTTCCTTTCAATTCAACAAGTAGTTTCTTTGTTAGTGGTTTTCATTCAATCAGTGATTTCGTTTTTGCAAAGTACTTTCGTGCTAAAAAAGATATTCCAAAAATCAACCCAAAACATTTATTTTCATGCCTCATAAGAATAGGGAAAATTAGGGAAAATTCTTGCCAAATACCCCCACTGCATCCAACAATGAACCTTCTCTCTTCTTCGGTGACTGTGATTGGAAGAACCTTTAGGTGAGAAACCTTAGATATTTGAAGAACCTACAGGGGAGGAAGAAGAGGAATAACCCATTCCTACTAAACCAATGGCTAAAAACTGAAATGACAGATAAAATAGAGAGAGAATTGAGGGTGCCTTCCCCATCAGGGAAACCAATGGGGACACTAAGATGAACAATATAAGCCCCTCTGCTCTACCTCATTTCCATGGCCTGACCACAGAGGACCCTGCCACGTTCCTATTTGAGTTTTCTATTATACATCGAACCTATGACTATACAGATGATGAGGAAAAGTTAAAACTATTTCCATCTACCCTCAAGGATGCAACATTGCGCTGGTTCATGGGTTTACCTGGAGATAGCATTAGAACTTGGGCTCAGATGCAACAGGTTTTTAGCAACAAAGATAGGGACTAATGTAGGTCAAAGGATGCTAAAAAAGAGATTTTCAAGATGATGATAGGCCAGGATGAATCCCTAGAAGATTATGAAGAAATATTCTAGCTCAGTTAGAAAAGGGCCAAGTCCACAATTGACCCTAAGTCACTAAAGCTGGTCCTGCTTAGAGGAGTAAAGGAATATCTTATGTATACCTTACACATGTTAGAAATAGGATATGTTTACCAATTACCCTATGAGGATATCAATATTATCTTTAGAAACCATTCTAGGGTATCTAGGAAAAATGGTAGGGGTAGTCGACCTATGGCCAGTACATCATCCTCCAACTTATCCATCAAGGATGAAATTGGAAATACACTGCAAGATTTCAAAAGTGATATGCTGCAAATCTTTGCCTTGCAATTGGACACCATTAACATCAAAAGGAAGCAAGAGGAAGCAAAGAGAGCCTTGGCCATGTTTTGTCCTAGATGCAGTAGGAGGCATCCCAGGAACGAATGTCCATCGAACTATATTTAGAATTTCTCAGTTTGTGAAGAAAACCACTCCACAGTCAAGTGCCCTTCTTTACCTAGACTCAAATTTGTATATTAAGGAGATGAAGAGGTCACGTAGTAGCTTCGCTACATCAACCAAAGGATACCTCCTAGGCCTAGACCATACCAACAGGGTATGCAAGGCTGATCCCATGCATATTACAACCCCGAACAAACCACAACTATACCTTCTTGGGGACCCCCTACTCATCCTTCCTGGTCTACACCCCCTCTGTCCTATGCATCTTAGTATCATTCCCAACCAGCCGACCAGTCATTTCAACCTTATGTTCAGCCACACCATCAGTGGAATGCCCCACTCTGGGGGTGGAGGCCCCAATTCAATAATGTTCCAGCCCTATTGCCTCCACCACCTACCCAACCACAACTCCTGCACTCTTCTCCACCCAAGAAACCCCAGATGCACCTAGAAAAATCCAAACCCAAACAATAGGTAGGCTCAACAAGTATATAGTGGAGAAACATCATACCCAACTTATGTAGTAGATATCTAGGAGATCAACCTAAGATATGAGAGAATTCTCCTAGATAACCAACCTCCCTCTCCACATAGGGAGGTTGAGGAAGAAAGAGAGGAAAGCAACATTAAAGTAAATCCACCCTTTCCTAAGATATTAACCCAACCACTCCATCCTACCCCAGAAGAAACTGAACTTTTGGGAGAATTGAAAAATCTATGTGTAAATATTCCCCTTCTCCAGGGAATCAAAGATGTTCCCATTTACAATAAGTTGATTAAGTAGAAGTGCTTCAAGCATCCAGGAAGAAGAAAAAGGGATGCTCCTACCATTAATTTCATTGGGCAGTTATCTGACTTAATGTTAGGGCAAGTAATATGTCCAAAATATTTAGACCCTGGAAGCCTTATAGTAGATGTACACATCAATGGCACCATTGTCCCACACACTATGATTGATCTTGGGGCTACCATTAATGTGATGACCAGGGACACAATGCTCAAGCTCAACCTCCAAGGGTCATTGAGGAAGACCAGAACATTTTTTTAACTTGTAGACCGTTCCACAGTCATCCCTAAGGGAATTATGGAGGATGTGATGGTCTCCATTGATTCCTTGCAATACGCTACAGATTTCCTAGTTCTCCAGTCTAAGGCTAAGCTTACTAGTTACTCTCTCATCCTTGGGAGGCCATGGTTGGCCACAACTAATGCTTAAATTAGCTGCAGAGCTGGGAATATGACCATCAAGAACATGCATATGTCCAAACAATTAGTCCTATACCCTCCTGCTCAACCTACCCTAGAGCATGGTTTATCTTTATGGCTGGAGGAGGAGGAAGAAGATGAGGTTTATTCTACCCAACTTCATGCTTTGGAAGCAACCATAGGAGAAGGACAACAAGATGAGCATGGAAAACTTTAGGGACAAATTTTTTCCCTTAGGAAAAATCAAGGGGTTTTAAATTTTTAATGGGCGAATATGTTGTATCATAGTACATTTTTACAAATCGCCTCAAATAGCCCACCTTATTTTAAGGGAGAGGGTAAAAAAGGTAAATTTAGCCCTTGAAATTAGGAGTTAAAACCTTCCATTCACCCTAATTTTCAAGAATAGGTTTTATTTAAGTGAATCCTATGGGCCAAATACCATATTTATAAAAGAGGTGTGGTAAATTAATAAAAATATAAATAAATGAGAGGTATGGTAAATAAATAGAACATTTTTTCTATTTACTCCATAAGTCACCTTATATACAAGCAAGGGTGTAAACAAATAAAAATATAAATAAAGTGGAAGTATGGTAAATAAATAAAACCTCTTTTTATATTTAGTCCATAACCCTCTTTCTATTTATGAAGGCTCAAAAAAGAGGTTTTATTTAAGTGAATCCTATGGGCCAAATACCATATTTATAAAAGATGTATGGTAAATTAATAAAAATATAAATAAATGAGAGGTATGGTAAACAAATAAAATGGTTTTTTATATTTACTCCATAAGTCACCTTATATTTAAGGACACTCAAAAAAATGTGTTATATTTAAGTGAAACCTATGGGCCAAATACCATGGGCTAGATTATTATTAATACCATGCAGAAAAACATTATCAACCCTAATATTAGTATTAATAAAAATAAAAATGGCACATGGTATTGACCCATGGTATTCACATGGAATGTAGCCTATTTAAATGGGGGAATTAAACCAGCATAGATCCATCTTTAGCCCCAAGAGGGATAAAATATCATGATATGAAAACTAGCATAGAGTGAAAAAATATTTGATCCCTCTCAAGGCTCAGTGGATCAAGAGTAAAAATGGATGTTGTAATATAATGTATGTTAAACATTTTAACTTGGTTAAAATAAAAAATAAAATAAAAACAAATTATTAATTTTATTAAAAAACTAATAGTAATTTTTAAGCTCCAGGTTTATGATAACCCATGGTATTGACCCATGGTAATACCATGGTATTCATGTAAGCATAGACTAAAGGCGAAATTCTATCATCTTAGATCCATCTTAATTCTGGGTCTACCAAGTGCTTAGAGGGATAAATAGATTTCATCCCCCTAAGAGTGGTAGATGTGGAGTTAAGATGGATATAGGTTGGTTTTTATGATAATGAAGATATTAAATAGACTTAGGGAATTATATTGTAAAAACATCTTAAGGTGAATGGTTAAAGCTACATTTAGTCACTTCAGAATACCAATATCTCCATTAATATTGGTTTTTAACTTTTTCTGATTTAACAAAAAAAATTCAAAACAATGAAACCTTATCACTCTTTCTGCATCACCCTCGCAGAAGATTTCTCACCATTTTTCAAACATTCTCAATATGATATATTCATGAAAAATTTTAGGTACTGATGTTGGATTAGTTGTTTGAAAAATAAGCTGGTTTGTACAAGCTTTCATCTTCTGTGCTATTCTTAGTTTGTCCTAATGATCTATAGGGGTTGGAGCCACTACACCATATTTTCCTAAAAGGTGGAGATTGTTCACCAAAAAGGAAATTAATCTATATGTTGCAACGCTGTTAAAAAATGTGAGGCCTATGAGGGTAGTGAATTATGCTAATAAGAAATTTAGATTGGGAGAGACGTAATTAAATTTTATTATTTAATTGAATATTTCCAATTAAAATAATAATAAAT
>APFE031061089.1:4256-29462 GCA_000404065.3 Pinus taeda | reverse complement strand
TTGGACCTGTGAAGGTTCCATCATTGGGTAAGTCTGTGTACTATGTATCATTTATAGATGACTTCTCAAGGTATACATGGATATATTTCCTTAAGAAGAAATCTGAAGTCTTTGATAAGTTTAAAGGATTTAAGGCTCAGGTGGAAAATTAGATAGAGAAGAAGATAAAGGTGCTGAGGATAGATAATGGTGGAGAATTATGTACCAAGGAATTTGAAGAATTCTGTAAGAAGTGTGGTATAGCACGACAGAAGACTACTCCATATACACCTCAGCAAAATGGAGTCACAGAAAGAATGAACAAAACGTTGATGGAAAGGGAAAGAAGCATGCTCAGTGGTGCTGGGTTAGGACAGGAACTCTGGGCAGAGGCAATGGATACTGCATGTTACTTGGTCAACAGGGCACCTTCATTAGTGTTGGAGGATAAGACTCCACAAGAAGTATGGACTGGTAAGAAACCCTCTCTTTCAGATCTGAGGGTATTTGGATGTGATGCATATGTACATGTTCCAAAGGAGAAACAAACCAAGTTGGATAGTAAATCTGAAAAGTGCATCTTTATTGGGTATAAGGATGGTTTAAAGGGTTATAAGCTTTGGAACCTAGTCACATGGAAGGTTGTGTACAGCCAAGATGTGGTGTTCAGAGAGGTGAAAGATGTTATTAAACATGAAGTCCAACGAAAGGAAAATGTTGTTGCAGACTTTCTATCTAGGATGATTCTACTTGCAGGTGAAGAAGGAATGGTGGATGAATAGTTACCAGATGAGCATTTGTTTGCTATTTTAGTTCTGTCCCCATGGTTGGTTGATATATAAAACTATTTGGTATCAAAACAGTTCCCACCAAACTTTCCCTCTAAAGAAAAGAGCAAGATAGTTAGGAAAAGTACCCCCTTCATCTGGATTAGGGGAAATCTATTCAAACATGGCCCATATCAATCCATGAGAAGGTGTGTGAGGGAAGAGGAATTTTTTGACATCCTTTTGACTTGTCATGATGGGCCTTGTGGAGGTCACTTTGCAGCAAATAGGACAACATTCAAAGTGTTACAAGCAGGCTATTATTGGCCTACTCTTCATCAGGATGTGAAAAAGTACATTAGTCAGTGTGATTCATTCTAAAGGATGGGAAAGCTTACTCCAAGAGATGAAATGCCCCTACAAACTCAAGTGACTTTCGAGCCATTTGACAAGTGGGGCATGGACTTCATTGGGCCTATCAACCCTCCTTCAGAGAAAAAAAAGTACATTATTGTGTGCACTGATTATTTTACTAAGTGGACTAAAACCAAGGCGATTAAGGAAGCAATAGAAGAGAAGGTCGCTGAGTTCCTAAGGGAGAATATATTCTACAAATTTGGGTACCCTAGAGAGCTAGCCACAGACCAAGGAAGCCATTTTACCTCCAGCATGATTGAATAACTGCTCAGCCATCACAAAATCAAGCATAGGGCCTCCACTCCTTATCATCCACAAGCTAATGGGCAAGTGGAGGTGACCAACGGGGCACTGGAGAACATCTTAACCAAGGTAGTGAGTAGCAGCAGGAAGGATTGGGCAGAGAGACTAGTTGAGGCCACCCAGGCCTATAATACAACATGGAAGACCACCATTGGATTTACACCCTATGAGCTGGTCTATGGGAAAAATGTTTTTTTTTCCATTGAGTTTGAATATAACACATTGAGGATGGTAGCCCAACTAGATTTGGATCTCAGTCATGCACAGAAAGAAAGATTGTTCCATTTGATGGCTTGGATGAATTCAAAATGCAAGCCCTCCTATATATAGAGATAGTTCAGCTTCATAGGAAGATCTGGCATGACAAACATATTAAGGAGAAGAAATTTCAAGAGGGAGACTGACATTGTTATATGATTCAAGAGGGAGACTGACATTGTTATATGATTCTAGGTATAAATACTTCAAGGGAAAACTAAGGACAAGATGGCTTGGCCCTTATGTGGTGGAAAGATGCCATGATAATGGTTTAGTGCAAATCAGGACTATAGATGAAGAAACCATTCCATTGCTTGTTAATGGACACCAATTGAAAATTACAAGAGGCCTTTATCAAAACAAGAGTTCATTGACAATATCAATAAGACAGTGATGATGGTGGAGCAAGTTCCGGCTCCACCCTCATTAGGGCACTGAAAAGGAGAAAAAATAATAAGGATTCAGGTGAAAACCTCCATGAGGCACTTGAGTCCCATATTTGGGTTGAAAACCTCGTGAGGTAGCCCAAGGTTGAGAAAAAATGAAAAAGAGTAAGAAGATCCCTGGGTGAAAACCTTCCTTGAGTAGCCCAGGGTAGATATCTAGGGTGAAAACCTCTCTGAGGTAGCCTCGGTGTTTTTCAAAAATTAATATATAATAATAAAAGAAAAAAGAAAAAATACATAATTGTTATTTGCAGGTGGGTAAGAAAGACAATTAGGGAGCAAAGAGAAGATCCAAAGGGAACCTTGCCTCACATATATTCATCTCCTCCACTCCTTACCGTGCATCCCTCCATCAATTCCATTGTGTTTCACTTCATTGCTTCAATTTAGGTAAATATTATGTTTTCTACAGGATCCCCTCAATGGTAGATTGGTTAGGTCCCCAAAATTCATACTAGACATAATCTAACCAATCACCTCAACCATTACCATCACCCTATCTGACAAAATATCAATCATTAGCTACAAAGTCTTCACTAGGATGATCTAGGAGCTCCACAGCAGCAGCAACAACAGCAGATATTCAATCACAGACACCTGCAAAAGCCAATAAATCATCAGCAGGCAGCAGAGGAAGAAGAAGAATGACCATGCAACAAATGGACAATGTAACATCTCTGATCCTCGACAAACTACAACATGGCATCGAGACCATAGGTAAGTATCCCACTCACTCACTCATATGCATCATTTGATCAAAAGTTGTAAAGGTTACGAGGTAGTTGGTTTGTAAATGAAAAGGTGGTCAATTAACTTAGCCACCTTCATTCGGTCATCACATTAAAAGCAAGGTGTCCTCTCACACATGGCTGAAGTCAACTCAAACAACAGAGGAGGGGTAGGATAAGAAGTGGTTAACTATGGATTTAACAAATGTGGGAGTTGATTACAAGGACTGGGAATGATGAGGTTGTATAAAGAGAAACAAAACATCATTTGCATGCATTCATACATTCCACCTCCTTGAAACTCCCTCACTCAATTAGCTCTCATAACTCTGGCCACTCACTGGAAGCAAGAATGCATCGTTTTGCAAGGGAATTCCTACAAGAACAATCTATCAGAGCAGTCTACAGGATACACAGAGGCAGTCTACATGATAGGTAGAGAGGGATTCAAGAGGGAATATTAAGAGGATTATCCACTGCCACCATTATAATGAGGTAGCATCTAAAAATCCATCCCCATTTACAAGCAAATGAACTAGAAGTCCTCTAAAAATATAGTGGATTACGTACATTGGAAACTTTTTTTTCTCAAGAATTTGCTCATTCCCTCACTCCACACAGCGGAATCCATGCCATTGTTATAGTTAGAGGGCTCACTATAGATCTCACCCCATAGTTCATCAGAAGGGTCACCACACTTCCCCTAGGAATTACATGGAAAAAAGAAGACAAAGAAGACAAAGAAGACAGTTAGGTGGCAAAAAGGAATTTTTTTTTTAGAAGGGAAAGACCCACAGAGGATAAAAATGGAGTAAGGAGGGATAGTCTACCATACCCATGGAGTGAGGTAGGCTACCAACTCATTAAATATTTCTCATATGAGGGTAGATATAGTGTTGTTTATGGCTACCATTTTAGGGTGCTTGAAGAACTAATATTTGGGGTAGAAACACCAGTTCACCAAAAACTTAGCATACCCTATTTCTTGATGCAATCACTCATAGACTCCAGCAACAAATTAAATGAAGGGAATTCCCAACAATTGTCTCACCATGGTTTGATCAGAATCCTCATTGAGGATGCCCTCCAAAACCTCAGGATCCGTAAAATGGTTAGTCTTCAGAGACTTAATAGTAGAGGTTGACATCAAAACCCTCATCTATGATGTTAGTCCTTCTGTCAGAGAGGAAGAAGGATTTGAAATAGAAGGGGAAGAACACAAGGAGGAGTCACCTAGGGTGTCTCCAGAGGCCCCTGAGAGGACAGCTGCAGGAAAAGGAAAAACAACTAGCATGTATGGCTAGCCTCTCCTTGGAGGCCATCCAGTGTAGGATGCCAACTAAATCCTATGCTCTTTACCTTAGAGAACAATGGCTGCAATTTCATATTGAAAAACTAGCACAAAGGGGCACCATGCCATTTCAGGACTGTAGGCAGTTTATTGATCTTTGTGATCAAATCGCACTAGAGGATAAGGCCAAACTGGTTGAGTTTTACTTGCACGACATGGTCCTCACAGACATGAATATTTGGGATCCTAATGTAGAGCTAGGAGATCTTCAGTTATTGGTTTTGGCATCATCGATGAACCATGAGAAGTCAAGGGCTGCAGAGATGAAAATAATTTTGGCCAGAGAGAAAAATGAACCTCTTCTCATCAAAGCTGAATAATCAAATCCCCTGGCCCTAATCAGCACCCATAATCTAATTTCAAATGATCCTCAGGTGGCACCTAGATATCTTACTACCCAAGAGCAAGCAATTTCACATTTTGAGGATATGTTTAGGCTATTAAGAGATGATAATATACATGCATGCTAAAGGAGATGGAACACAATACCACACAACTTGAGCCAGAGAATACCACTCCCGTCTAAGGTTGAGACAGGTACTCAATAGGAAACCTATGTATAAGAAATCAATGCAAAGGTTGAAGGTCATTTGGATAGGCCTAAAACCCAGTCCACCACTACTCTTAGGAATGCTAGAAGGGAGAAAAGAAGAAGAGGAAAAGAGGCAATGGGAAGAAGTAGAAAGGAAATCAGGTTTCTATAAACAAGAAGAAGAGACCACAACAGAAGCATGGGATGTCAGAGAGGCTACCAGAGCCATGAAGGATATGGACATTGTCTAAGTTGCTCAGAGGATGAGAAACACTTTTAGTAGGGGGTGATGATGAGCCTCATCATTGGGTAATTATATGGGCCTTAATTGGCCTTAATTCACCTCTTAGCTTAGTCAAACCAAATATTCTCACAACTTATTTCACTTTTGATTATATCTTGCTTATGAGATGAGTTAGAGTTGGATACTTTGCTTTGTGGTCTAATGTGTATGTAATGCAGGAATAAACAATGAAAGCAAGGGGAAATGTAGGAACAAAAGGTAAAAGAAAGGAACTCTGGCAAATAACTTGGTAAAAACTTGAATGGGACTAGGGAGAGTAATTATAGGAGGTAAATCCTCCTCATTTACTACCCCTCCATTCGAATATTCCTCCATCATCTCAGAGTGCAAACAACCATCACTTTAAAGACTAGAGGACAACCGAACAAGTGAAAGGGACATAAACAAGTTTATCTTGAGTGGGGAGTTTGAAGGAATTCATTGGAGATTTCAAATGTATAAGTAGAGAGGCTTAGGACCTCAGTAGAATTCAGATTCTTATTGTAAAACTGTACTTTATTTCAATGTGCAAGACTTGTGAAAGTTTGTTATGTAATCCATTGTTTTTATAATAAAGATGAGTTCTGTTTTGAGCCAACACTGAGTTAACTCAGAGGGATGAAGCTCTTGGGTTAGGGCCCAACCTGAGCAACCAAAACTCCTCTTTACTATACATGTATGCTAACATAGATTCCTGGTTTTCATTGTTCATTTTCTTAAATAACCGCATTTTCATTACAGTAGTATAGCATAGATTTCTGGTTATGTTCATTTGCTTAAGCAACTTCCTAGTTTTCTGTTCATTTGCTTAAGTAGCTGCATTCCACTTACAGTAGTGTAGAGTAGATCGGTTGTACTTTAGTTTACCTCCATTTGTGCCTTCTTTCAGTTCACAGATTAGCTAAGAGGAAAATATCACCACGAGGTTGTCCGTAGGTGTCTCGGCCTCACCTCCTCCCTTTAGGACCATGACTTGAGGAAGAGACCCTTCAGCAACCCAAAACACACAGGTTTCTAGTTCTCGCATGAGCTATGGAGTTTGTTGTTTGATGCAGTTACTTGTTCACCCTCATTGGTTTTTCTGTCATTTTCATTTGAAACCTCCTTCATGACGTTCTTCATGCATTTCTTCCTCACTGTTCGATCCACAACAAACCTACCCAATCACTATCTGATTCATTAGTTTATCCAACTGCCACCCCACATGAAGTCTTCCACCTACTTTATGCGCTTTAAATCCCCACTGTCGATTTTCTTGACCTGATCCGACGACTATCGTGTCACCTCAACACTTTATGCACCTTAAATCCCCACCGTCAATCTACCTCACCTGATTCGACGACTATCGCATCACCCGATCGCCAGCTAGCTTGGTCGATCTCCATTGTTGATCTGTCTAGCTTGATCCGATGGTTATTGCACAATCTCGTGTGGATTCTTGTACGACTGTTATCCACATGAGAGCATGGGAGAAAAGTGGCTTTCTCATGCTATGTGTCGCTCAGTTAGGCTAATTGCGTGAAATTTGGAAATACAACTTACAACCTTGAGGGCATGTGAGAAACCTCTTACCGCCTTCAAAACCCGCTCCATCACTTCCGCACATTTTTTCCCGTGATATAATCTCCACCATTCGTTTGCTTCATTACTCTGTTCGTCCATCCATTCACTTAAATCCTCGTGATAAGATCTCTGCCATTCATGTGCTTCATTACCCTATTTGTTCATCTATTCACTAAACCACCATCGATAAGATCTTTGCCATTCATCTGCTTCATTACCCTATTCGTCCATCCATTCACTTAATTTCTCGCGATAAGATCTTCGTCATTCATTTGCTTCGTTACCCTGTTCGTTCAGCTATTCACCTAAGCCCCCATGATAAGATCTCCTTCGTTCATCTTCTGTTCATTGATCGATCCAACGATCCCTATGCACTACTACGTCCTCCTTTCACCAATTTCGATCTCCAACTGCTCTTCCACTTGAAAATTGATTTAGTCTAGTTTCCTTGCTTGCACCTTAGTATAGTTTGATGCTCTTTACTTCTGCAACATAGATAGTAGCATTAGGTTAGTGATTGATTTAACAATTCTGCTTATCATAACTATTTAATTGGTTAATTAGGTTATGGTGTAAGTTATCATTACATGTTTTTTTCTCCATTACTGTAGTAGAGTAGCTCTCTCTTAGAATAGATTTTCTCTTCTTCCATCAAAGAATTAAGCTTCTTCTAACCCTATAGTAGTCTGGCTTGGAACCCTTGGGGTCTCTTTCTAGATGAGTAGTGACAACAGGTAGGACCTTAACTTTTACTTGTTCATATAGCACTGTCACCTCCAAGTTTGTATGAACCCCGGGTTGATAAGTAAAGCTTGTAGATTTGGGAGTTGCAACAATCTTGTTGCAATACCTAGGCTCAACAATAACCGTGGCATTTCTATTAATCCATCGTTACATTAGTTTATACTCATATATATTACTCACCATATAACCATATAATATGATTTATAACTATACAACCAACCCTTTTTGTTTATAAATATTTGTTTCTCCCTTTTTGGTTCAAATAAAATTTAATATATGGTTTCAAATCATAACAAACAACCATATTTGAATTTTATATGGTTTTGTTTTTTTCTATTATTTTTTTTTGTAATATATTTTCTTTTGTTTTATATGGATTTTGTCTCAGATGAGAATTTTAACATTATATATTTTTTTGTCTTTTTGCAGGGATACAGAACCAATTAATGAGAGCCAATTTCCAATGACTGGTAGGCCATTAGTTGAATGCCATGTAATCCATGGATCTCACCTGCTGCCTTGGATGCCATGTGGCACAATGTGGGCCCCACTTTTTCCCTGCATTATCCAACTTTAAACTACAATAAGTTGATCATAGAGACTCAGATTTGAGTGATGCATGCATCGTTGGAAAGCTCTCACCAAACTCTACGGCTCAGTCCTAGTTTCACTACATTTTGAAGACTTTGTTTTTTGAAACATCTTTGATCACTAAGTGTGTATGGAGCCACTTGGATCACTCTCTTAATTATTTATATTGTAAATTAACAAAGAATCTGGGTGTTACAATCCTAAATGATTTAATATCAATGATTTGTCGAAGGGACAGAGAGAAAGCTTTCGTCAAAGCTCTGCATATCTCTCACCTTGGGTTGTTCTCACATACCTACTCACTCTCTTAGTTATTATCCCTATTGCCTGGGACATTATTTATTATTCCTACCACAAACCAACAACCTAATCAGAAATCAAGCAAAGGGATGCTAAATATTATCTTCTACAGATATATTAAAATGTGGGTATCAATGATCCTTTGTCTTTTGAATCTAATTACTCTCTTTACCTCCTCCATTTTTTTTTCCAATTGCATTGCATTAACCATACAAAAATTTCTCTAAATCAAATTCTCGTGCCACTTTTGAGGAATAAGTTGGGGTCTAGAGATAGAGGCTTTAAAGGAACTAACCTCAATTTCCTCTCCTTTTCACCCCCAACCCTACCAATGCTACAAGACATTTTATTCTCATAAAATATTCTCATTGAGGAGTCAGAGAACGAATTAACCTTAAACCCACTAAAAAGAAAAATATAGCTAGAGAGCCCAAAGTGGGCCTTTTCTTCCTTTAATTCACTACATATTTTACTTCATAAACTAAATTTAACAAGTGTTACATAGTAGCTAGTCCATTCTGCTTAGTTTAAATGCCAAGGTAAATTCAAGGGAGGCAGAGCATGTCTAGCTAAGAAACCCACAAAGAAATAAAGAAGAAAAAAGGAGAAAACATTAAATAAATGAAAGGGGAAGTTATCTAAGTGTTGAACATAAAAAGGGAGAACATGTTCACATGTTTAGACCAAGGTAAGTGACCAAAGAAATGGGGAATTACCAACAACATAGATTATCTCATGATTTTAAGAGGTGTAACACCCTCCGACAACCTAGTTGGGGTGATGCCACTCACATTGCTACCAATACCATAATAACACACACACACAACACAACATAATATAACAAAAAAATCACAGTAGCATGCATGAGAACCATAAACAACATAAAAAAGTTTGAGCACTCATATGAGAAATTTTTTTGACTGGCTGAAGACCTCACACATTCCACCCATCCATAGGTCATGTTACTCTAGCTCTCTATGTATCGGTCACCCTTGAGATGGGACCATGACTTGAGAATGAAAACAATTGCCCAAGCTAGGGACATGTTCAATATCAAATATGAGTAGGACCAAGGTACCAAACTCCAACAACTTCCAACAAACAAGCTCACATCCCCCCATTAGCCTACACGACCCAAGGTAATGCACCCACTTCTTTACACTCACAGTCCATCGAGTTGTACCACTGCCCTTCTAGGGTTTCCAACTTAGGCTATTTAGGGATTTCTTAGAGCCCTATGGATCCCAAGGTTTCCCCTTAACAGTCTCCAAGTACCCTCTAAGCCCATACAGGGAAACCTGTCACTACACTTCTCCTTCAAAGACTCCAACCTTCCCTAAGATATACCACGAAAAAGTGCACTTGTACCCCAACCACCTAGGGTTTTCAGGGTAAAATAGCCATGGATATTATAGTTCGCCCGAGAACCTAGACCATAATCACCCATTAGTAGTCTCTAAGGGAAAGGAATACTAAATATGTCCCATTCCCCTTCATTTACCTTCTATTTATAGCTTTAGATAATAATATATTATAATATTTTATTATAATATGTTTTAATATTGCTCCTGACGTTACTTTAGCAATATTGTAATAATAATAGTATTTGGCATTGTAGGTTGACCCATCATCATTAAAAGTAAAACAACATCACCTCACTAGTGGTTTGTGAGGGGGCATGTTTTCACACCTACCAAATGAGCTAAGGAAAAGTCTCAACCTCAGAAAATGGAAATGGAAAAATGAGAGGAACAAATTAAAATCAATGTCTGAGAAGAATAGAACATATGTTCTCACATAAGACGTAAAGCTAAATTTGAAAATACTAAGGACATCAATAGTATGCTTTTCAAAATAAGAAGAAATAGGGTGGAGATTGAAGAGTTAGATTATTGTTGTGCTAATGGAGATCAATGAAAATTTGAAAAATGTTCCAACACTATGCTAAGAAAAGCAAGAATGTAAAACGATATTAAATATGGGGAAATTTGAAGGCTCCAAGGTTAGTACATTCAAACAACCATAAATCATTTTAATTTTGGGTTTCAAGAACATATGAGAACAAGCTTATCATAGACTCTAAAGGTAGTCTATGTCTTTCCATGATTGGCTAATGATGAACATAATGAGGACTCTAAATATAGCTTAATGGAGGAGGAGTTAAGAGAAATGCTTTCCCAAATAGGAAGGAGGACTTAAAATAAGTGTAAGATGGCTTTCATAAAGAAAAGAGTGAATGTCTAGATGAATAGACCAATAAATTCAACTCAGGGTTCTATAAATTCCTAAAAGAATATTTATTGAGAGTTATTTGAAGAGTTAACTATATGATAAAAGCGTATATAATTCCCCATAAAAGTTATCTAAATGCTTTGAGTGATATAAAGCCTATTTCAAACTTATGTAACTCTAAGTACAAAATGATTACAAATATACCAACCAACATGGTAAAAAGAATATTTAACATCATTCTTAAACCTTAGTGAGGCATAATTCTTTTTATATAATTTAAATAAAATTGCATGTAATGAAAATCATGTAGGCATAAGTGTCATCTTTACTATAAATAAATTTAAAAGGAATATTTAACATCATGCTTGAAACCTTAGTAGAGTATAGTTGTTTTTATATAATTTAAATAAAATTGCAAGTAATGAATATCATGCCTACATACGTGTCAGATTTACTTTAAAAAAATTTATTATAGCGATTCACTCTAAAGTCATGTATGAAACAATAAAATTGTATTTATTACATGGTAAAATAGAAATATAAAAATGGCAAGTTTAAATGACATAAAAACCTATTACGATGGAAAAAACAATAAAAATTTTATTGGAAAAATTAGAGGGACCATCTTGTTAGCCTGAGATGGTGAGGGGAGTGACATCTAGATATTTATTTTTCAATGTAAGGGGCCACTTGTACTTGCAAACACCTTGACCACAAATTTAAAAATTGTGTTGTTACCATCTACTAAAAAAGGTTGGGTCTAATACAAACCTCCACATTTCACTATCGATACCCACTAATTATTATAAATAAAGACAATAAAACCATGAATGATTAAAAATGGAGTTAAGTAGTCCTCGCCAAAATGAGAGACAATATCAAAATTAAAATTATTACAGAATTCAAAGCCACATAAATATTTATGTGAGACCTTCATAATATTCCCACCCACAATATAGAAGATCTCAAAAAAATTCAAAACAATGATAAAATTATGTGGAGTCAATAAATATTTATGATTAGCAGTATTAGCCTAAAACTATGTTTAGAGTTAAACAAAGCAATCCATAACTGAAAACAAGAAATTGAATGTATGAATTAAGTGGACCAATTTTATTAGAATAAAGATTTTATGGAAACCTAAGCAAGAAGGGGAGGTATTTTGAGGATATTGTTACCAATAATGCTATAATAGCATTTCCAATCTTCTTGAGTGAAATATCTCCTTCTACTCCAATAAAAACTAACTAGATTAACCCTCACCCATATGAGAGAGAAGCTGGCCACCAAATATTTAAAAGTGAATTTCATAATTTTCACATAATATAATAAAGGTGAAGGATATTCAAAGAAATAATAAAATGATTTTGAAGTGATAAACAATTATGATAGACATTATTGGCTAGAAACTATGTTTAAGAGTTAAAATAAACATGTGAGAAATGAAATCAAGAAATCTCTTTCATGAAATATGTTGAATAATTTTAATAGAATAAAGATTTCATGGAATCCTGAGCAAGAAGAAGAAGTGTACCAATGATATTATTAGCATCAAGAATGCTATAATAATAATTTTCAATCTCTTCCACCCGAATATCTCCTTCTATTTCAACAAATACAATGCCTTCCACATTGCAATGGATGTTGACTTTATCATCCGACCTTAAGCCAATCCACCCACAAAACGATAATCACCAAAACCTTTCAGAGTGCTTCCTTCTACTTCAATTTGGCCCTCATGGCGCTTCTCCAAGCTTGCATTGGAACAATATACAATTTGTACTACATGTATAGTTTTTTTGTTAAGGTTTAATAGAAAGTAGTTGTCATTATTTGTATGGTGTTTGAGTGGTGCATCTAAGATTGGAGGTTCAAAACCTAAATGACATGATGGAGTTTCTAGTAAAATATTTGACATGGTAAGAAAGGTGGAGGACCAATTCAAAATTATCTCATATTATCAACTTGTGGATTTTATAACTTGGGAGCAATTGAGTGAAGGTGAACCTTCTAAATGTGTTGTTCAAAATAGATAAGTATAAAAATGGAGGATCTGAAAGAGACTAATTTTGGAACATATCTAGAGTATGTTATTGTTCCATTATGAAAAAGATATTGATACAAGTCAAAATATGGTGTCATAACGAGCTAAGGAAAAGTCTTAAAGTGCAAAAATGGAATTGGAATTGTGAGAGGAATAAATTAAAATCTTAATGTGATAATAATAAAACATAAGTTCTGACAAAAGAGGTAAAATTTGAAAATAAGAAGGACAAGAGAAATATGATTTTTTGAATAAGAGGGAATAGGGTGGAGGTTGAAGTGTGTGGCTATTGTTGTGCTAATGGAGATCAATAAAAAATTGAAATTCTTTTCCAACACTATGCTAAGAACTTGAAGAATGTCAAAGAAATATTAAATGTTGCGAGGAAAAGTGAAGGCTCAAGGGTTAGTAAATTCCAAAAACAAGAAATAATTTCAAGTCTCGATTTCAATAACATCTCAGAACAAGCTTAGTGGAGACTCTAAAGGTTGTCCATCTCTTTCCATGATTAACTAATGCTAAAACTAATGAGGACCCTAAATATGACGTAACTCAGGAGAAGTTAAAATCAATGTTGGATGGTTTTGGGAAAGAAGAGTGAATGTTTTTTTTTTTTGTAAGCTTGGCATGACTACATCTTCATCATGTCCAATATAACACCTTATTCTAGGCTTGAAATTGAATAGGTGACTTCACATCAGGGAGTGCCTTAACAGATCACCCCATAGTCTACTCTATCCAAGAACATGTGGATGAAAGAAATAAGAGTGAATATTAGGATGAATAGGCCAATCGATTTAACTCAGGGTTCTATAACTACCCAAAAAAATATCTACTAAGCGTTGCTGAAGCTTCAATGATATGATGAAAAACAATCTAATCCCTAACTAAAGTGATCCTAAATTCTTTGGGTAATCTGAGACCTATTTCAGGCTTATGTAACTCTAAGTACAAAATGATTATAAATATGTTAGACAACATAGTAAAAGGTATCTTTAACTGTTCACCTCTGGAGGTATCTGAATAGGCGAAGAAAATACACTTATGACTCCTTGCACCAAGTTTGTTTCCTTATTCCTTTGATATGAAGGTGTAATAGGTCGAACCAAAGACCCTGAGATGCTTTATCGAAGGAATGTGGCCATACCACATTTCATAAGGAGTCCTTTTTCTAATAACATTAGATGGAAACCTATTATTTACATATATAACACATAGAATTGCATAAAAAAAAAACATCAATTTTACATTCTTGAAAAACAACATGGAACATACCATATTTAAGATTTTCCCTTTATTCTTTCAGCTACTGCGTTCTTTTGGGGATTATAAGGCATAGTTGTTTGATGTTTGATCCCAAGCTAGCGAAGATAGTTTTCAAATTCATTTGAAGTGTATTCTTTTCCATTATCAGTGCAAATAGAGCCAATATGAGATTGTGCATCATTTTCAATGGAACATTTCATTCCATTATTGGGAACTTATCATACAAATTATAGAAGTGCAAAAAATGCATGCCTCTACGAAATATTGAAATCTCCAAAACTAACCATTGTGGCTCATAGAGGTGTTTTGAAGACAACAGCCAACACACACTAGGTCAATGTGGATCTAGTTATGGATCCTACTTCCTATCAAGAATCTTTCCATCTTTTGCAGAATAGCTTTTATTCAATGCACATACACAACAATTGTAAAATAGCTTTTATCCAATTCTCAAACACAACATTTGTAAAATAGATTTTATTCAATGCTCAAACGCAACAAATGAGAGCTATTTTGTTAAAAGTAGTGGTAGATAAGCAATATAAAGATCTTGGGATACCCAACCCTAATAATAAATTGAGAAGACAACATTATGAAATTTGAGAATTTACTTCTTATAGTGATCATGGGAATGGAAAAAGGCATGTTGACGTTATCATAACAAAATGAGAGGGGCTCCCTTCTTAAAAAGAAGGGGAATGAAGGAAACTTGTATTGTCCTTTGCTTAAATAAGTAGAAATAATTCTTTGTGTTTTTCTTTGTGTCATAATATTTTTAATTTGGCTATTAGTTCAAGACATTAATGAACAATTGTGGTGGTTTTAATATGAATTTCATATGTTATCAAGATATACAACACCTTTTGAGTAAGTGGATAGATTTATATTTTGGTTGAAAAATGAGGAAGGTGATTTGATCCTCTAGAACTATAACACTTAATGATGGGTTTATTTAGATTTCCCCCTCAAATATGGAATATGCATATTTGTTTTTCAAAGAATAAAGTAAATAAATAAAAAGGGTGTGATCAAACTTTTAGGCTAGCTGTTATTTAAGGTGGTTTTTTGACTCTATATATGGATTCATCACCCTCAAAAACCCCTACCGCATAATAAACTCCTATGGCACTCTGATTGTGCACTGGTTACCATAAAACTTGTGATTTCAATAAATTCCTATCAAATTTTAGAGAAATTAGACCAGAAAAACTCACGAGAAAAACTTTCAAAAAATCTAAAAAAACATATAGTGATGGACAAAAATAACTCGAAAAACATATAGTGATGGATAGAGACACTAGGGATTTCACTTCATGTACAACGAAAGTTGGGGAACTAGAGTGGTTGTGCATAATATCTACTGCATGTTCTTAGATTATATGGTTAATGGAGTAAGAGTTTACCCAATGTAGGGAATAGCATAAGAACATGGGATGGAGTAGACGACTTTCACCTCTTTAGGGTTTACACTGTCTTTGAGTGATCTAAGAGAATTTCTAATGGTATTAAGAGAAGGAAAGGGTTTGAAGCTAGCAGAGAATTTGTTCTATTTGAGAATATGATCTACATGGTTCAACTTCCCTTTATACAGGGGACCAACTTCCCTTTATATTTTTCAAAAAAGTCGCACTAAAAACAATTCGAAAAACATATAGTGATAAACAAAAACAAAGCAATCGATAAAGATGTTATTGGGAAAATTTGAGTGACAATAACCATAACACGAAGGGTCAAGGGAAAATTTGCACGGCCATAACCATAACACGAATGAATTTGGAAGGGTTTATTGGAATCCATCCATATTATTGCCATCGTGTCGGCGTGAGAAGGCTACATTCATTGTGGTATGAATAAGTAGGGGGGCTTAGCGGAGTTATTTTTACAATTCTGCATTGCATTGTGAGAGCTAGGGTACTGTCACGACGAAGTTTTTGGCGCGGCGCACAAGAACACGATTTCCGAACATCCATCCACATCGCAACGTTCAAAAGTCCTTTTTCTGTGAGAGAGAGTACAATCCGCCTTTGGTGTTTGTTAGGTGGCATTATTGTTGCTGTGAGTAGACGATGGAATTCAACCCCTTTGATATGTTTGGAGGTGATAGGCATGCATTTCCACAAAGAAGAACGCAGAACCAAGGCAGCTCATTTCCTCCGAACAGCCAAACTCCTCCACAACCAATGCATGAGAACATGAGCTCGTGGCGGTGGCCGTTCGAGGTTCCCAATGATCCCAGACCAAACGCAAATTATCGGCGCGAGTGTGCTCCTCCTCCTTCAAAGCATCATGAGAACAGAAGAAAACGCTCATTTCCTCCGAACAGCCAAACTCCTCCTCCTGCTTCCAAGCCAATTACAAGTAGAACCAACGCTCATCTAGCAAAGGAGAAGAAGGCAGAAGCAACTACAAGTAGAAAGGGGAGAGTGGTTTCGATTCCCGTTTATGATGCAGGCACCGAATCACCATCTGTGTCTACGAAAGCAGCAAAGGTGGCGGCTCCCAGGATGGAGCAGGGTGTTGCGGCTGTGAAAATACAGTCCACGTTCAGAGGGTTTTGTGTTAGGAAGTCAAAGCCGTTGGAGAAGCTGAGGATTATAGGGCAAGTGAAGTCAGAAGCTGATGAAATAGGGAGGCGTCTTTCAACACAAACTCAGTTGATACGTGGAAATGAGTACGAGTCCCGAAAACTTGACCACCAGATCCTGTCTCTACTGCTCAGACTCGATGCGATTGAGGTATTTATTTTGACTGCCTTTAATAATTAATGGGGCATGAAACCTTAAATTATTACGTGACATCGTTTACCATTATGTTTAACCAAATAATATATGCTCTTCTTTCTTTCTGTGCAGGGTGTGAAGTCATTTGTGCGGGAGTCAAGGAAGGCTGTATACCGTCTATTGCTTCAGCTGGAACAGACACTCGATGCCATAATCGCAGGAAAATCTATGACTATGGAGGGGCGCGGCCAACAGATAGATCATGACCATACCACTCAAATGGATTCTCATTCTCACTCTGACCGAAACAGTGGTACTCCTGAATTATCAGAAACACAACCCCAGACAGAAGAGGTTAGGAAAAAGGAAGAGAATTGCACAATCCGTGCTGCAGATTGCGAAAGGGATACCTGCGAAGAACTCAAGGGCTTGGATCTTTCCTCCTCCTCAGAAACAGTTCCAGTTCCAGCTCCAGCTCCAGCGAATGAACCAGTGCAGCATATAAGCGGTGAAAGCATACAGTGTGATGCAGTATGTGATGACCATCGCGATGAGATAGGGAAGGGTCGTGCAGCAGTAGAAAAAATGGAGAATGATACAATCCAGAAGGTGTTGGCAGATCTCTACAGGAAAGTTGAATCAAATGATAAATTAATCAACGATTTAAGCTTTAGAGTTGCTCAACTTGAGGGACTGATATCCAAGGACGATGACAATGACACAGAAAAGTAAAATTCATTCATAATTATTATCACGCTTTGAGGGTGGGGAGTTGCTATCGTGCAACTAGTGGGTTGGGACGAATGTGCTTTTTCCGATAATTTTTATAAAAAGTTTTTCTCACTATATAACACAGCATATAATTATAGGTTATTTTAGATTTCCCCTTGGGATATTGAATATGAAGCTTTTATGTTAGCTATATATAATATTGTTGGAAAGCTCAAATATATTTCTCATCCAAAACTAGTTTTTTTTGAAACTTGACTCGAGCATAGTTGATTTTATATAAAATTTAAATACCCAAATTGAAGATTTGGTGTATGAACAATATATATTTTTGTTTACTACTATCTTTATTTTTTAATTTGTTAATGTAAAAAACACTAATATTTTGAAATGTAATATTATGTGAAAATGTATCTTTCACATTTGGTTGTAGAGTGCCTCTCAATGCAATTAAGGTGGAAATTGAAGTATTTTATTTTATCATTATGTTTAAATTTTTTATGAAATTATTATTTATTATTTTAAATGTAACACTATGTGGCAACATCTCTCCTCCATATAGGAGTGCAACAATAAATTTTCTATATATATATATATGAAAAATATATGTTACATTTAGAAGAAAAGTTTCTTTGGTAGTATTGAATCATTTATTATTTTTGTTAAGATTAATTGTAATTTTATATACTATGGAAACAAAAAACTATGTTATTTGATATTAAAGTTATATTTATGGAAAAAAATCCAATATTGTTAATTTTAACAATGCACCATTACTTATATTTAAGTTCTTCACATTGATACCATTAAGGCTCTTAAAAATAATTTTGAAAATCTTATTAAAAGTCAAATGAAATCACAAAATATGTGTCTATGTCATATCTCTGAGCACATTGAAGTCCATCTTTATTTTCACATTTTATATTCTCACATTCCACAAGGATTCCCATTTTGTTGATTTTTTTCATCTTGATGCAATGTGAGAAATCAACCTCTAACACACTACCCATAAAGTAGGCAAAGATAAAAGTAGTTTGATTTGTTCTAGATGAATATCTAGTTTGGTTATGTATGTGCAAATTTTAGAACAACATTCCCAAACTCAAGAAATGGAACTCAAGGGATATGGCTTAGGAGATGCATTTTGCACCGATCCTTCGAAAAAAGGAAAATAGTTGCGTGAACTGCACTACTAATTGTGAAAAGGATACCTGTGAGGAACTCAAGGGCTTGGACCTCTCCTCCTCAGAAATAGTTCGAGTTCTAGCGAATGAACTGGAACATGTAGGTGGTGAAAACATGCTCTCATCCTCAGAAATAGTTCCAGTTCTAGTGAATGAAACGCAACATATAGGTGGTGAAAGCATGCTCTCCTCTTGAGAAATAGTTCCAGCTCTAGCTAATGAACCGTAGAATATAGGTGGTGAAAGCATCCTCTCCTCCTCAGAAACAATTATAGTTCGAGCGAATGATCGTAGCATATAGCTGGTGAAATAATTCTCTCCTCCTTACAAACAGTTCTATTTCTTGTGGATGAAACAGTAGGTGGTGAAAGCATAGAATGTGATGCAACATGTGATGTCCATGGCGATGACATAGGGAAGGGACGTGCAGTAGTAGACAAAATGGAGAATGAGATGGGACGCGATCTATGTACACTGCACAATGAAAACTGACTGGAATTCACGTGAAGAAGAACAAAATTTCTTGGAATAATTTATATTATTATTTGTTTCATAGCACACCTTGTATTATTGTTTGAACTCCACCTTTTATCAACTCTGCAACAGTAAACTGGCATGGACATTCATGCATTTTGTATGCATTCTTGGATCTTAGTTATAGGGACGAGAGCACATAATATTTTCCATAAAAAATAGTAATTTATTTCCCTTTCTAAACTTTGGATTACTGTTGTAGGTCATAAGATGCCTACTTGTAGAATGATTCTTGGAGTCTTATTTGAATGAACAAGCTGGGAAGAAGCTCATGGAACACTATGAAGCATATGCAAAGCATGTCAAGTATGTTATATCTGGAAATTATTTGCATGATTACACTTCATTCATATAATTTTGGGATATATATGGTTAACCCTAATATTTCTCTCTATCCTTTGAGAACAGTATGAGGATATTAAATTCAATATTAACAAAGTGAAAATAACTGAAACATTGAACATATTCAACCCATGTCAGAGGAAATGAGTATTGATCTTCAAATGTCAATTTTGTAGTTATTGACATAATTATGGACATTTACCTATGTAAAGTTGACCATGCTTTTAAGTATAGTTTCTAATAACATTTCCCCTAGTGGGTAGGGTCCAAAACTTCTTCACATTTTCCTTTTATTTCATTCTTTTAAGTTTTGTCTACACTATATTTATCAAGTTCTTCACTGGTTGTATTCTCTCTACATCTCTCTCTACATTGCATGCACTATCTAATGCTGAGTAGCACATCTCCCTTTTCTAGGGTTAACACTGGTAGGTGACCCTTTCTTAGGGTCACCTTTCTTGTTTTCACTTGTATCCCATAGCTTGTAGCTTAGGCTTGTTAACTGCATTTTCTAGCCCTTAACCTTATTCACCCTTTTTTCTTGTGACATTTTTTTCTTTATCAATAACATAAATAATAGTTGTCTACCTAGATGTTCTTATGCGAATCTACCTTTGGTAATCGTCTACATGGGTATTCTTATGCGAGTGTGTTAATTTTAAGTTAACATGTTCTTTTCTTAGGTTAGTTACTTCATACATCCATTTTTCCATTAGTCCATCAACAATAATACAGTAACTAATGAAAAAACAAAAGTGATAAATGTTGAAAAAAGCCAAGACATAAGAACACAAGAATATGGCTCAAGCGAGGGAAAATCCCGAAGATGGGGAAAAACCTTGATCGAATCTTCCTATTATTAATCATCAACTATTCAACAATGAGAGATATATGGAACTATGGTTAAAATTCAACAATAAATTTCTGAATGGAAGATCTGACATCAAAGCACTTAAACATGAAGATGACTTAATGAAGTTGCAATTCTAGCACCAAGGGTTAGAGATTTCTATACTACAATTCTGAATATTAGTTAGGGCACAAACACAGTTAGCTTTAAGTGTTGATGGAAATCCTTGTCACTGGTTAGGGTTGTCAGCTTCATTCCTCATTCTCTCCCTCAATTACTATAATTATCCATAGAAGACACTTAAACATTGATTTAGAGCTTGGTATCTCCTCGTCAACAAATCTTGAAACAATCCCAAACTACATGGAAGAATTCTGACCTGTGTACAATGAAGCCTAGGCATATGCATCATAGAGATGACTTGTACATTCCTTCATACCCACCGAATAGTCTTAGTAAGAAGCAACTATAGCAGCTTTATTTCTGTGTCCTATAACAAATATAAACCTCACTAAATAGCATAGAAAAACATCCAATAGGTATTCCTCTAACAGTGGCTATATCCAATAGGAAAGTTGTACCCAAAATCAATTCATACGCTACCCAGATAAACCTCCTATCCTCCACTCATGGAGCCACATACTTGTGGCTCCTTCTCCAAAGAAAATTGTACCCTAAACACAAATATACCTCCTCATAATCTCCACCCTTACCACTTGTGTCCTGCCTAAGATGTCGTCCTATTTCAAAGGATAGGATGAGTACTTGGATGATGTAAATGATGATGGAGGATGTCTATATATGATGTGAATTTGAAACTACTTGTAAATGGTTTGCAAGGTATTCAATTCAGTAATAAACATGTTTAAAAGATGTCCATGTCTTGTAGTAAAAAAACAAATGAAATTTTCAGTTGTTCATGACCCATTTAAGTATAGCAGAATTATTTCCTTTTACTGTTTAACACACTAAAATGAATTTATTATGCAAAATAAATCAACCACAGATGAAAAAGAAGTTGATAAAGCAGTTCACCCCTCCTAGGCTACGTCTGCTGGGTCCAAGGCTCCCAAATGGGTCTATCCTCGTTTTAATTAAATGCTCAAAATGAATATACAGGTGAATAAAATCCTCTACAGGTGTAATAGACTGTAAAAACAGATTTAGAACACTTGAATCCTTCAGGATTGACTACTGGTTCACCTCCAATGGATACCTGCAACCCTATACACCTTTCACAATACTGGGCCCTTGTGGCTCCTAGAACTTCCACGGTGCCAAAACCTCTGTAAATGACCTCAGATGGCTGTAAAACCTGTGCTAATGGCTTCAAAAGGTCGAAGAGACCCAAAATAAAAAAACAATTCGTCCAAAACCGCCTTTCCTAGCCAAAGTTATGGCCATTTACTCCCAACTGCCAGTTTGTCCTAGAAAAACTCCAGATAAAACTCGCTAACTGCCAGATAACTCCGCTAAATATGGCAATTTTTCCATTTTTGGAATGGTCTGCCAAAAACTCCCCCAACCTGACTGTCAGTTAACTGCCAAAAATCCCACATGTGACCGCAAATCTTGGGCTGGTGGTTTGCATCAGAGTTCACGCCAAAACGGTTATGTTTTATAGCCCATGGTTCAATGGCGGAGGTCACGTGGTATGGGGGCTGGCCCCTTGGGACCCCGCCCAATACGAAAACCAAACCTTTATGCAATTCATTCTGCATATATTTCAAGTCTGAACCCTGTGGCGCATTGGTAAATCGTGGAATTCGTTGAAAATAGGTCGCGTGTTCAAACCTCACCTTGACCAAAATTTTGAACATATGCACATATATGCTGATGTCATCCCTGGCCACGTGGTAGCCTATGGGCTTGCCACGTGGCATCCTGCCATTCGCTGCCCAAAAGGAATATTCCAAGGAATATTCTGTGGAATATTTTTTTTTTTTTTTTTTTGAAAAATTCAAAAATTAAGGGTTATTGGGCGATTTGGTTTTGGCATAACTTCTGCATACAGAGACTGTTTTTCGAACCGTTTGCGGCACCGGAATTAGGAGGACGAGTGCTATTTGGTCCTTCAGGTTTCAGCTAGTTCTAAGCACTTTCAGTTTTGATCATTTTACGACACTTGGGACATGAGCCCTTGATCACGCCTCCCCATTGGGAAGCTTTTGGACCCCAAAATCCTTCAACTACCTGTTAAAGAGGTGAGGGTACAACATCCTCACTCTGTCCGCCTCCATCCACTTTGCCTTGTTCGGTTTGCTGCCTTTGAAACCAACCCGAACATAATCTACATTGCCCCTCCTTGAAGTGTGTGTCCTTCTGTCAAGGATTGTATCCTCTTTTAGCTCATCTAAGAATACTGGTGAGAAATCTTCTATAGATGGCAGCTGAACAACACTTTCATGATCACCGATCAAATGAGGTTCATACAAACGTAAGTTATCCACATTAACAACAGAATACATTTGCATGTAGGAAGGCAAATCTAATTGAAAAGCATTATTTCCAACCTTCTTGAGGATTGTGAATGGACCATATCGAATAGGCTTCAGCTTTTTACCTTCTCCTTGCATCCTTTCCTTACTAATGTACATACCTCATCCCCTTCTTGAAACTTGTGATCGACTCTATGCTTGTCGTGTCTTTCCTTGTACTTGCCTTGACTCTTCTCAAGCTGTTCTTGAATTTGCTGATGTGTTTGCTGAATTCTTTCAATGAATGAACAAGCTTTGTCAATATCACTATGTCCCTCAATGGCGACATCTTTCTCAAGAATGAAATCAAGAGGTGATTTTAGCAAGTAACTAAAACAAGCTTCAAACGGTGAGGTGTTTGTGGAAGAATGCTTGGCACGGTTGTAAGCATGTTGTATGTAGTGCAAATGTTCATCCCAAAGCTTGGGATGCTTGCTGCAATATCCTCTCAAGAGGTGCACAATGGTTCTATTCACAACTTCGGTTTGTCCATCTGTTTGCGGATGGAAAGCAGTACTTTTCTTCAACTTTGTGTCCATCATCTCCCATAGGTTGGACCAAAAATTCCCCACAAATCTGGAATCCCTGTCACTAATAATGGAAGTAGGCAAACCAAAGTGAATCCATATATGATGAAAAAATAATTCAGCAGTTTGTTCAACAGTTATAGTTTTCTTACAAGGCATAAGTATACACATTTTGCTGAAACTATCAACTACTACATATAAATAATCATGCTGCTTTCTAGATTTTGGCAAACCTCCTACAAAATCCACAAAGATGCTCTCCCATGGTCTAGAAGGTACCGGAAAAGGAGTATACAAGCCAAGCTTCCTATTACTAGGCTTGCTTGTAGCACATAATGAACAACCTCTTATGAACCTTGAAACATAATCTACCATGCGAAGCCAATAACAATACCTCTGTAGATGTGCAACTGTTTTGCTTACACCAAAATGGCCAGCAATAAGAGAAGAATGAGCTCCTCTTATGACATTTATTCTCTCCCCCTGTGGTATACACAACTTTCCCAAATGAAACAACAAATTGTTATGCATGTGATAGTCATTTTCCTCTACATGATTCCCTTTACTCAAGTTAGCATACACATCTTTAAAGTTATCATCAAATGCATACTGTTCTATGTAACTATCATGTACAAAGGAATCATTCTTAAGTAAAGTAACAGCACCAATAATAGGACTTGAAAGCATATCAACAACTTTATTCAAAGTTCCTTTCTTGTACCTTATTACCAAATGGAACTGTTGCAAGAAGCCCATCCATCTGAAGTGTCGTGAGTGTTGTAACTTGCTTTGTGATTGCAAGTACTGTAAGGGTTGATGGTCGGTATGTATAACAATTTCTTTGCCCATCAAATAGTGTTTCCACTTTTTGACGCTTTGTACCAATGCATACAACTCCTTATCATACATAGGATAATTTACAACAACACCATTAAAAGTTTCAGAATGAAAAGAAATAGGCTTACCATGCTGTAGAAGAACTACACCCATGGCATAATCACTAGCATCGGTTTGTATCTCAAATGGCTGTCTCAAATCTGGTAATGCAAGGACCGGAGTTGGACTAATCTTCTCTTTCAAAGATTCGAAAGTTTTTTGCTGCTTGCCTCCCCATTGGAAAGCACGCTTCACACTTGTTACTGCATGCATAGGAGTTGCTATAGAAGAGAAGTTAGAGATGAACTTCCTCCAATATTGAGTTGCACCCAAAAAACTTCTTACCTTTGTAATGGATTTGGGAGTAGGCCACTTCACAATAGCCTCAATCTTAGCAGGATCAATTCTCAAATCACCTCCTCCTACTATGTGTCCCAAATAAACCAAGGAAGTCTTTCCAAATTCACACTTTGACATTTTAAGAAATAACTGATTCTTCTTCAAAACATCAAGTACTTTCCTAACATGCATGACATGATCTTCTCTAGACTTGTTGAAAATTAAGATGTCATCTAAGTAGACAATAATGACATTATCAAGAAAAGGACGCAAGACATCATCCCTTACCTGCATGAAATTTGCAGGTGCATTGCACAAACCAAATGGCATCACAAGCCATTCAAAGAGTCCTTGTTTGGTTTTAAATGCTGTTTTCCAAATGTCACTTTCTTCAATTCTTACTTGATGATATCCATTGTGTAAGTCTAACTTAGTGAAATATCGAGCATCTTTCAGCTGGTCTAGCAAATCATCTATCCTTGGGAATGGGTAACGATTCTTTATCGTTATCTTGTTCAAGGCCTTTGTCACACGGAATGAGTTATATTTGCGGACAAATCCAACCTTCCTAGGAGTCTAAGACTCTCTAATGACAAACAAACCAAACAAGAGCTATCCTTCTCTAGATACACATCATTCTACAAGAATTCAAATGTTTTCGATCTTACCTTAGGTCCCACGCTTGTTGTAGCAGTTCAGCCTTGCTGATCCAGATGAGCTCCTCCTTCACTTTCAGGCCTGCATACACTAACAAAGCAAACGATTACATAGCATCTGAATATTCATTATAAAACAAAGCATATCTATCATATTGACCAAGGAAT
>APFE031061087.1:200376-216075 GCA_000404065.3 Pinus taeda | reverse complement strand
AGGTTATAGGCGACAAGCTCCCAGTTCAAACAATATTGCCAGAACTTGACGAGGAAGGAAAAATTATATTGGAACCAAAAGCAGTCACAGAAACAAGAACTTGACAGCCATGAAATCGATCAATTTCGGAGTATCTCATCAAGTGGAAGAACTTATCCGCTGAAGATTCCACATGGGAGGATGATACTTTTATACAGAAGCATACAAAACTACTCAAGTGTTGAGGACAACACTTTTTTGAAGGAGAGGGGCATGTTAGGTCCCTATAATACTAGTGATTAACCCATTACTATTGTAGTTGTATCCCTTATTAATATTGTTGTGCCCCTATTGTCCCCACATTGTTATTACTGTGCCCCATAGAATCCCTCTATTTTTATTTTTGTGCCTTTATATTATTATTGTTAGGTCGGCTGGGTTATATTGTGACCCCTTAGACTCCTATATATAGAAAGGAGGTTTTTTCATTTGAACCATCAAAGAATCATTCATTTGTGTAATGTAAAGGAGGTTGCCCCCTCGAAGAGGCTGAATTCTAAGGTGTTGATCTATCTTTTCTATATTTTTGTGAGCTGGTTTCATAACAAATTCCCAACATAGCCAAAGCATATGACACCTCAAATCCATTTACTTTACCTTTTTTTGGTTACCTTTCTTGTGTCGGTATTGCTACTTTCCATTTACCATAATGGACCCAACCAATCCAACCGACTGTCGTAGTCTTACCTTCTGCTACGCTTACTCATGCACAAAGCTTCATCTGGGTCTTATATCATCGGTTTGGTACCCCACATCTCTCCCGATTTCCATCAACTTTCCTCTTTCCCAACCAATTCCCAAGATTCAAAACGTAAAAGGCAAGAAAAGAAACAAACAAGAAGAAGTCCATAAAAACCAATAACAACATGACTCTACAAACAAAGTGGTATGGCCATACACTAGACATAAACAAAGCCACAAATCAAGCTCAACAATTCATAAAACCAAAAGCACAAGACTAAAAATAAACACCATGACTTAATCCCCATGGTTCCCAGGGAAAGCTTGACCTGAGGCTTCTTCAAGATTTCATGGCAACCTCTCTTGCCATGCAACTCCTTGCATCATGCTCACACATGTCAACCACATGTTCCAAATATCAAGACAATCATATCTATTAATTTGAAATCAACCATTACCAAGACTAAAAATCATGTCATAATCCATAGTCAACTCACAGTCATTAGTCATAATACTACAACTATCACCTACTATACTCAAGTACATATCAACTATCTCAACACATATATCTCAGTACAATAATCTTAAAACAAGATCATTTGAACACATACTCATATTAAGCAATTCATCAATCATTCAACCACTTGCAAACATACCATGTTAAATAAATCAACTAGGCACCAAACGATCAAACATCAAATAGACGACATAATCAACTATGAAACACTAAGTATAATACATAAGCAAACTCATACCTTAGTGTACCTTAGGGGAGACTATCTTGTCTACATTATCAATCTAGTTAGCGAGATATAATTTTATAACATGTCAACTCAAGCACTCATAAGATCATGATATACATAACAATATCTAACTAACATGTTGACATCATAAACTCATACACACTTATCATTTACACATATGAAAATTAAATATAGATTAATATGACATCATCTCACAAATATGTCGGTTCATACCTGAATATCACAACCATAACCATTTGCATAGGTCAAACCAGATTAACACAATACATATAACATCAATATCTTTAAGGCAATGAACATAACCATCACTCATATGACCAATCCAAAATATAACATCAACATCTCAATGAAATAACCCTAATCATCAAGTTAATAGCATATAACAACAATAAGCTATATATCATGCTCATCAACAACATAAAACTGAATCATCAAGCTAACTGTCATATAACAATCAACAAGTTAACCTATAAAATACTCATCAACAACATATAGCATAATCATCAGGTTATCTAATATAAAACAACAATAGCAATGCATAAAACTATAGGTTACTATCATTCTTGGCTATCTAACACATGTGCATGTAACCACACTAATCATCTAACATCTATCATGAATGTAACCATAACATCAAATACATGTTCATAAACCTAATGTATATAAACCTAAAGAATACAAAATCCTTAACTTGCATACCTGCATGTCGAACATACAATACCTGTATGCCGATCTGCTCTTACCCCAAAGTCCAATGTTGCACCCTCATTATAATGATTTGCATCTCCTACTCTATCTCAGCTAACACATTAGCATCATAACATCCAATAGCACCTTGATGACCTAAATTACATACAATGACTTCACAAGGCATATTTTACCTACTATACATGCATAATTGATGCAAGAGAATGAGGCTTGAAGACAAAAGGCTTCATTTTATTCCAAAAATCCATAAAATGTTTACAAGCAAAGGAGTGGGATCCTTTAACTGTCAATTTACAAAGTTTTTTTGATAGGATTTGAGCTAGAATATAGGTATTTGAATGATTTTGTAATTAATCCAAGTAGTTCAGACTTAGTTGAGATTCTCGAGGAGAATATCAAACAATTTAGGTATTTATCTAGGATTAAATAGATTCGATCCATTGATTGAGGATCGAATTGTTGGATGTAAATTATTTATGTAAGTTTTGAACTATTGTAATAGGATTTGGCTATGGAGAATTAGACTGTAAAGAATTGAAATACCTTTGTATCTCTGTGTATTCTATGCATGAAAGGTTAAATCGCGGAGGTTGAATTCCTTCGCAATATCTTTGTGTATTGTTGAATTCCAGTTTGACCTATAAAATTAGAGTTCTGTATGAGTCGATGTTATCGCATTTAATTCCTCATTCATTGTGTATTAAATTAAATCGAGTGTGTTTCGAACCACAGAGCTTTAGTTAGCTAAGCTCCAAATTCTATAGAGAACAGCTAAACTGGGCAGAAGCGCTAAAATCATAGCGGAAGGAAAAAAGTATGATAAATTCCTGAGGGAACCTGAAGCAGCCTGGAACCGTCCGATCGACAAAACTGTTAGATCTACGGCAGTCACGTGCAAACAAGTGCTGGAGTTAAAGAGAGGAGTAAAGCGGTCTTCATAGGTGAAAGTTGTTTTCGTGTGGGCTCAAGGAGGTAAGAAGTATTTTGAGATAGTCGCGTGATTCCATTTAGCAGCCAACACATAGCACAAAGAAACTACTTTTCTCGTGTGCTCGTGGCTTGATAAACATCAACAAGAATTCCATGCTATATTAAGCGTCAACCATTGGATCAAGTGGGCTTGATCAATGGTGGAGGATCACCTGGCTAGTTTGCGAGCGAGGAAAGTGCCAACCGTCGGATTGAAGGAAGAGGATCGACGGTGGAGAACTAACATGATAAAGTTAGGGAGAAAGGCGGATGCAAGAATTTTATGAAAAACAGTGTTGTTTTTCTTTCGGTTCCGGGGTAAGTGAAGTTCTAATAATTTTTGGTTAATTTTAGCAATTCAACTATTTTAGTAGAATATCTAAGTTTGGAGGCAGATGATTGAAATGACAAGGGAAATAGAAGAAGAACTTCCACCTGCGCTTGAGGAGATTTTTTTTGGATTTGAACGATTATCCCTCACACCTCCAACCAGATCACCATTTGTGGTATCAGAGCAGCCTACTGACACTGAACAAGATCTCAAGGATCAGAAAAAGAAATCCAACATGGCTTTCAGAGGTTGAGGAAGAGGTGGTGGTCGAAGGAGAGGAAGACCAGTTGCCAATGTTGAAGTGTTGGAAGCTATGCAACAGATGCAAGCTAGATTAGAAGCAATGGAAATTGGAAGAGATGCAGATGCTGAAGATGTCAGTGAGCCTGAAGTTGGAGCTGCAGAAGAAGAGGAACCTGCAGATGTAACTCCTGAAATGATATTCTTTAAGTCAGTATTGAGATCCACATCTAAACCTAGACTTGAAGGCTCAATTTATATAGGAAGTTTAAGCCCTGAGGAATTGATATACTGGATTAATGACATGGAGAAATTATTTGATTATGAAGAAACATAAGAAGGAAAGAAAGTGAAGTTTGCTGTCACAAATTGAAAGGACATGCAGCACTTTGGTGGGGTGGAGTGTAGGTAGAAAGATGAAGACTTGATAAACAACCAATTAAAATTGGAATAGGATGGTGGCAAAGTTGAAAGGTAAGTTTTTTCCAAGTGATTATCAGTAGACATTAGTTAGACAGATGCAGAATCTTAGACAGAGGTCTATGACAGTAAAGGAATACACAAAGGAATTCTACAAAGTGAGCATAAGAGTAGGACAAATCAAAGATACAGATGAGATCCAAGATGAGATAAGTGTATTGTCTCCTAAAACAATATAAGAGTCTTATCAGATGGTATTGAAGACTAAAGAAAAACTCATGAGGAAGCAATCTGCCAGAAATAGAGGTACTTTCCGAGGAAGGGGAAGTCAAGGTGGTAGAGGACGGTCTACAACACCTAGAGATGGAGCTAGCAGTAGCTCAAGTCAGCATGCACCCACATGAGGTGATGCAAGTGGAAAATGGAGTTTTCCAGAGGAAGAGGAAGCAGAGGCAGAGGAAGTAGAGGCAGAGGAAGAGAAGTCAAATGTTACAGATGTAACAAGCTGGGACATAGAGCCTATGAGTGCCCAGAAAACATAGGAATAAATCAGAGAAATGCAATTGTTGCTAAGACTGAAGAGGAAGCAACAAAGGTAATAGAAGAAGAAAATGTACCAGGGAAAAGAGAATATTTGGTAGTTAACAAAGTTTTGTTAAAGCCAGCTAAGGAAATTGTTGAACCAGCGTAGAGAAAGACCTTGTTTAGGACTGTGTGCAAGGTTCAAGGGAAATGTTGTTAGATGCTAATTGATAGTGGTAGTACAGATAATTTTGTCTCCACATAAGTGGTGGAGAAGTTGAAATTGAAGACAAAGAAACACCCAACACCTTACAAGGTGTCATGGATTCAAAAGAGATATCAGTTGATAGTGAATGAGCAGTGTGAAGTGGAGTTGCAGTTGGGAAAATACAGAGACAAAATTCTATGTGATGTGATGCCTATGGATGTGTGTCACATATTACTGGGAAGACCTTGGTAGTAGGACATAGGAGCTATGCATGATCGAAAGAGGAACACATACAAATTTAGTAAAGATGGTGTCAACCATACATTGTTGCCTATGGAAGAAGAGGATGCATCAAGGAAACCTGATCCAATGACCCTATTGTTGAGTGGAAAGGAGTACTTGTAGTAGATTGAAGAGGATGGGGTAAATTTTTCATTAATTTGCAAACCCAAGGTAATAATTACTTCCACAAAAATTTCTGATTTGCCAATTGAAATTCAAGAGATGTTGGACAATTATTGTGATATTATTGTAGATGATTTGCCTAATGAGTTACCACCCATTAGAAAAATCAGTCATCATATAGATTTTATTCCAAGAACAAATCTACCTAATAAAGCAGCTTATAGGATGACTCCCACAAAGAATGAAGAAATCAGGAAACAGGTTCAGGAATTGTTAGATAAGGGATTGATTAGAGAGAGTTTGAGTCCTTGTGCGGTGCCAATAGTGTTGAGCCCAAAGAAAGATGGAGGCTGGAGAATGTGCACTGGTTCAAGAACAATCAATAAAATAACAATTAGGTACATATTTCCTTTACCTAGAATTGAAGATTTGATGGATTGTTTGAGTGGAGAAAAATATTTTACAAAGTTAGATTTAAAAAGTGGTTATCATCAAATCAGAATTCAAGAAGGGGATGAGTCGAAAACTGCTTTTAAGACAAATGAAGGACAGTATGAATGGATGGTAATGCCTTTTGGGTTGTCAAATGCTCCTAGTACATTATGAGGCTCATGAATGAAGATTTGAAAGAATTTATTAGTAAATTTGTAATAGTATATCTGGATGATATATTAGTTTACAACAGATCTAAGGAGGAACATGTGAGACATCTGAATTATGTCTTACAGAGGCTACAAAAAGAGAAGTTACTGTTAAATTTAAAGAAATGTTCATTCATGAAGGAAGAGTTGGTATATTTGGGTTTTGTTGTTTCTGCTGATGGGTTAAAGATGGATTTAGAGAAGATCAAGGCAATCATGGAGTGGCCTTCACCAAAAAGTGTCTTTAATGTAAGAAGTTTTCACGGTCTTGCTAGTTTTGATAGGAAATTTATAAGAAATTTTAGTAAGATCAATGCTTCTATTATTGACACTATAAAGAAGGACATACATCCATTTAAAGGGACTGTTGAATCAGAAAGGAACTTCCAGCTGTTGAAGAGAAAGATTATTGAGAAAATTATTTTGATTCTGCCTGATTTTAATAAACCTTTTCAAGTGAAGTGTGATGCCAGTGGAGAAGCCATTGGAGCTATTTTAAGTAAGGAGGACAGACCTGTAGCTTATTTTAGTGAAAAACTGAATGAGTCAAAAAACAAATATTATTCTTATGGCAAGGAGTTTTATGCAGTGATATAGTCTTTAAAGAAGTGGAGACATTACTTGATGTCTAAGGAGTTCATACTTTATTCAGATAACCATGCATTGCAATACATTATGCAACAACCAAATCTTAACTAGAAGCATGCAAAGTGGGTGGAATATCTTCAAAGTTTTAGTTTTATGTTGAAACATATAACTGGCCAATCAAACAAAGTAGCAGATGCCTTAAGTAGAAAACGCATTTTAGTTCAAGAAAGTAAAATTCAAGTGTTGGTTTTTTATTTTCTTAAGGAATTATATGAGAAAGATTTATATTTTAAAGATGCATTTGAAGCTTGTAGAAATCCTATTTTGTTAGACAGAAGTAAGTGGCTAGATTATTTCTTGCAAGAAGGATTGTTGTTTAAAAGAAATAAGTTGTGCATACCAAATTGTTTTATGAGAGAAAATTTGATCAAAGAGAAACATAGTGGTGGACTTGGAGGACATTTTGGTGCAGACAAGACTTATGAGCAGTTGAACCGGTTTTATTTCTGGCCGAAGATGAGATATGAAGTGGAAAATTATGTGAATAATTGTAAAGTCTATCAGTATACAAAGGGAAGGAGCCAAAACACAAGTTTGTATGTTCCATTACCTATTCCAGATAGACCTTGGGATATGGTAAGTATGGACTTTGTTTTGGGTTTACCAAAAACTCAAAGGGGACATGATTCAATTTATGTAGTAATTGACAGATTTTCAAAAATGGCACATTTTATTCCATGTTATAAAACCAGTGATGCTACTCATGTTGCTAACTTGTTTTTTAAGGAAATTGTAAGGTTGCATGGGTTACATAAAAGCATTGTTCAGACAGAGATACGAGATTTGTTGGTCATTTCTGGAGGACCTTGTGGAAGAAACTTGGTACTAAATTGAGTTTTAGTTCTGCTTATCATCCTCAGACTGATGGGCAGATTGAAGTTGTAAACATAAGCTTGGGTAATCTTCTGAGAAGTCTTGCAGGTGAACACCCAAAACAGTGGGATCAAGTTTTGGCACAGGCTAAATATGCTTATAATGATTCTCCTAATAGGAGTACAGGGCAGATTCCATTCCATATAGTTTATGGAATGCATCAGAGAGGAGTGTCTGATTAAGAGATTTGGGTAAAGATGAAATGAGGAGTGCTTAAGGAAAAGATTTTGCTTCGGAGATTCAAACAATACATGAATAGGAAAAACAACAGTTACAGGACAACAACACAAAGTACAAGAACATAGCATATTAGAAGAAGAGATAAGTTAATTTTGAAATTGGAGATTTGGTTTTGGCACACCTAAGGAAGGAAAGATTTCCAAAAAGGGAGTATAACAAGTTAAAATTCAAGAAGTTTGGACCATGCAGAGTCTTAAGGAAATTTTCTACAAATGCATATGAAATTGAATTACCCCTAGGTATTGGAATATCTCCAATTTTCAATGTTGCTGATTTGTACGTGTATGAAAGGGGACATGCATATGACACAGTAGAAGTCAAGGAAGAACAAGAGGTGGAATGGGTAAAATAGTTACCTACAGAAAAGGAATTGCAACTAGAGAAGATATTGGATAAAAGAGTGTTTAAGAAGACAAGGGGACAAGAGTATTTTTAGTACTCGATCAAGTGGAAAGATCAACCAATTGCTGATGCTACCTGGGTGACAGATACCATGCTACAAAAGTTGGGCAGTTCTGTAGAAGAGCTCATGGATAGGAGCCCATGAAGAATTTTGTCCTTAGGAATCTGATGCAGGAGCATGAGGCTTGAAGACAAAAGGCTTCATTTTATTCCAAAAATCTAAAAAAAGTTTACAAGCAAAGGAGTGGGATCCTTTAGCTGTCAATTTACAAAGTTTTTTTGATAGGATTTGAGCTAGAATATAGGTATTTGAATGATTTTGTAATTAATCCAAGTAGTTCAGTCTTAGTTGAGATTCTTGAGGAGAATATCAAGCAATTTAGGTATTTATCTAAGATTAAATAGATTTGATCCATTGATTGAGGATCAGATTGTTGGATGTAAAATATTTATGTAAGTTTTGAACTATTGTAAGAGGATTTAGCTAGATTTGGCTATGGAGAATTTGGCTATGGAGAATTGAAATACCTTCGTATCTCTGTGTATTCTATGCATGAAAGGTTAAATCTCAGAGGTTGAATTCCTTTGAAATATCTATGTGTATTGTTGAATTCCAGTTTGGCCTGTAAAATTATAGTTTTGTATGATTTGATGTTATCACGTTTAATTCCTCATTCACTGTGTTTAAAATTAAATCGAGTGTGTTTCAAACCACAGATCTTTAGTTAGCTAAGCTTTGAATTCCATAGAGAAGAGCTAAACCGGGCGGAAGCGCAAAAATCATAGCGGAAGGAAAAAGTCTGATAACTTCGTGAGGGAACCCGAAGCAGCCTAGAACTGTCCAATCGAAAAAACCGTTAGATCTATGGTAGTCGCATGCAAACAAGCGTTAGAGTTAAACAGAGGAGTAAAGCAGTCTTCATAGGCGAACGCTGTTTTTGCGTGGGCTCAATGAGGTAAGTGGTATTTTGAGATAGTCGCGCAATTCCATTTAGTAGCTGACACGTAGCACAGAGAAATAGCTTTTCTCGCATGCTCGCGGCTTGATAAACATCAACAAGACTTCCACGTGATATTAAGCATCAACCATTGGATCAAGCAGGCTTGATCAACGATGAAGGATCACCCAGCTAGTTTGCGAGTGGGGAAAGTGCCAACTATCGGATTGAAGGAAGAGGATCGACGGTGGAGAACTAACGTGATAAAGGTTGGGAGAAAGGCGGATGCGAGAAGTTTATGAACAACAATGTTGTTTTCCTTTCGGTTCTGGGGTAAGTGAAGTTTTGCTAATTTTTGTGTAATTTTAGCAATTCGATTGTTTTAGTAGAATATCTAAGTTTGGAGGTGGATGACTGAAACGCCAAGGGAAATAGAAGAAGAACTTACACCTACACTTGAGGAGATCATTTCTGGATTTGAATGATTATCCCACACACCTGCAACCAGACCACCAATAATCATAACCAAGATCATACATGCATAATAACAAACATTACTGCATTGTACACATTGCCACATGCAACCAACAATATGCATAAGCAATTCTAAATAAATTACACCTATGCAAAATGCATGTAGTCAAATAAGTGATCAATTCTTGTAATCAACCTACAAGACTGATACATGTAATCAAAATATTCAAAAATGTAACCTAACATACAAGGATGTAAGTAGGATCATGAATTCAACATGTAAGAGACACATAATTCATACACAGTCAGTCACATGTTCTAAAAATGAAGACATTGTGTCTATTAATTTGAAATTAGCACTCATCAATATAACAACCTATAAGGATATCCCCGTACTATCCATGGTCCACACTAAGGTAAAAGGAGGAAACTAGTATAACGGTCCGATCTCCAATGTCCAATTATGGAAATGGGATCTCCAAATCTCTATTAAATTTAACCATACTTGAAAAGAAATTAATTTTTATTTCTCATACAATTGTAATAGACTAAGTAAAAAATATTGCACTTATTCCACATGTAACATCATAACTAAAAACATGCCACTTTTCCATTTCCTTAAATGCAACTTTTCAAATTCCTTGCATGCAACCTTTCAAATTCCCTACATGCAACTCTTCAAATTATTTGCATGAAAATAGGCATAGATCAACTACATCCATATTATCATACTACACTACTATCCCATAAAAAACAACTACTATACTATCACATTTGCATGTAAGCATTTCTTCAAACACTTTACATGAAAACTAATATAGCAAACTATTTGCATAAAAGTAAGCATATATCAACTACAACAATAATATTACACATCAATACTATCCCCAAACACAAACAACATACTCATTGGGGCATTTTATCAATAAGTTTGTATGCAATTAATCATTGAACCATTTAAGCATTTCATCAAACACTTTGCATGCAAACTAATATAGTGAATGATTCAATGCATATATCCTAAAATGTAGTAGTACAAGTTATGGAAACTGAACCATATGATTAGTGGTATTATCTCTCACTATGGTTCAAGTTTCAACTTCTGAGATTTCATAGATGAAAAGTTATAACAAAAATACCGACACAATCTTATTTGGTGCAGAATTCTAGGAGTATCCAGAAATCTCGACTTACATTGGTAATATCTCCTCAAATATAGCGAATAAATGTCTGAAATTTTAATCACAATATAATCAGGATTTCCTCTCACTGTGGAAAAAATTTCAGCTCCTAATTGTGCCCAGAATAAAATTTCTAGCAAAAATGTTAGCGTGACATGTTTGAGGTCTGATTTTAGGAGCATTCAGAAGGCTCGATTCCCTCTGCTCATATATCCTAAAATATTGCGACCCAATATCTAAAATTTCTACCATGTAATCATTGGTGTTCCCCTAAATGTGGACAATATTTCAGCTTCTGAAAGCCTACAAAAGAAAGTTATTGCAGAAATGCCAACATAACTTGTTTAAAGGTGCATTCAGGAAGGTCATCTTCCTTAGATCATAATTCCTAGAGTATTGTGAACCAATATATGAATTTTTTACCACATTATCAGTGGGATTTACCTTCAATATGGAAATTTTTTTGACTTCTAATATTCCACAGAAGAAAAAGTTATAACAGATATGACAGAAAGGTCTAAAATTTAACCTTTGTTCTTCATTTTACCTATGATAGAGCCCATCCAGTCCAAGTGTTTGAACCATGCTCTGATACCACTCTATAACAAACTCCGAGGTAAATGTGCATATAAACAACATAATAGGAACATAAATACAATAAACATATCAGCCATCAAAATCCATATATATTATATAATTATATATATATATATATATATTATATATATATATATATATATATTATATATATATATATATAAGTACTTTTTTACATGAAAATCAAGGGAATGAATTTTTCATTAATAAATGCAATGAACCAACCGATGATGGGACTACCACGTTCCACCTAACCATGGATTGGCTGAACCAAGTATCTCTTCATCCAATCACCCTTGTGCCATATTCCAAGCATGAATGTGGAACTCATAAAACACATCAAAAAACACCAATCAATGTGGATGCCACTGGAGTTCTTCGCCTACACCGTGAGTAATTTGAGTGCCTCCTAATCTCTCAAGCTTTACCATGCATCTGCAATCTGATCTAGGGATCACTAGGCCCTACCCCGAGACATACTCTCTAGGCTTTACCATGCATTCCATCCTGGAACCACTGGGCCCAACAAAGAGAAAATCCACCTCTTGGCTTTACCGTATACCCTGCCAGTCACAAGCAAGGATTCCTAGGTCCATTGAGGCACACAATTTGGCTTTACCGCAACCCACAGTCCAGTTCAAGGGTTATAAGGCCAGTGGCTTCGTGCGTTCTAAGTCTGGTTCAGGGACCACTACCACCATGTGTTTGTCAATTCGGAGATCCACCCCACTCTGCTTCGAATCCAATCCGGCCATCCCCCAAAAAATGCATGAGAGAACCCATCTCATCAAAGCTATCAGGAAATGGAAATTCTAGGTTGAAAATACCATCACATGTGGAAAAACCCATGCCATGGTAGAAAAGAAACACATGCAATCCCATGCATGCCAAATCTAGCTAGGAAAATACACATGCAATCCCATGCATGCCAAATCTAGAAAGGAAAATACACACGCAAGTTGGTACCTGCAATGAAGCCTGTAGTAGCTGCTTGATACTGCCTTTATCTGCTTGATCTTTACTTCCTCTTTCCTTCTTTTCCTTTCTTGCTCTAATGCCAAAGTGCTCCAAGAAAAATCTAAGTATCCAAGAGTATGAGAGAGAGAATGGTGAGAGAGCTCCAAAACTAAACTGACCAAGTTTTGCCCACTGATCCTCATAAGCCTTTTTATAAACGAGACCTCTATTTTCTTCATTTTCCATTATTTTCCTTCATTTTCCTCCTCACATGCAACTTGTGACCTTTTACCTTCATTTTATCCTAATTTCCATTATTTTCATAAATAAATGTGCCAAAATACCTCTTTGCCTCTTTAATGCCTTAGCCATTGCCTTTGCCAATTTCCTTAGCCATAAACAACTAAATGAACACCCCCTAGGATGTCTTGCCCACCATTCAGCTTGTAATACGTGTCCCATCATCTGTAGTATTTATATATTTTTACATGGAATTTTCACCCGGGCTGTTACAAACATAAGAGAATATAATAAAACTACAAGAATATCACAAGCAATTATCAACATAAGAAAATATTTCTGCCTTTTTGATTTTCTAACTGGTATCAAAGCTAAGGTGAAAAAAGGAAAAAGGTAGGTTGAATATCTATTGAAAAGAGAGATATAAGAAAAGGGTTTCAAGGAAGGTAACAAGGAGTAGAATATAGCAATATGAAAAACACAATGAAGTTAGAGAACAATCTAGAAGGAGCCACCAACTATAGGGCATGGAAGAAGAGAATGGATCCTATTCTTGCAAGGCATAAAGTGTTGGATTTTATTCAAGGAAAAGTTAAGGAACCAACAGATGAAGCAGGAAAAGAAAAATACATGGAAACTGATATCTTGTCCATGAACTTAATTCTAGATGGAGTGAAGAACAATCACATCCCTTACATATCTAATATAGAATATGCAAAAGAAATGAATGAAGCCCTCTCCATGTTATTCACCATCAATAACATTGGTCAGATAGTTATCCTTGAGAATGAAATAAGGACAATAAGGATGATAAGAGACGATACTGTGTCATCATCTTTTGTAAGGATATCTAGAATGAGAGATGAAATCCAAGCAATATATGAGTTTGTACCAGAAAAATAACTAGTAATTGCTGCTCTTCTAGGTCTACCAAAATCTTGGAGTGCTTTTGCGTAAGGAATTAGTAGTTGGAAGGATACTCAAACATTTAAACAAATGTGGAATGCATGCAGTCAACAATAAGCCCAAATATAATCAGTAAACAACAAGGACGATGAAGAAGACAACACCTCTAATGCCTATTCTGCTCATCACAAGAAGAAGGGAACCTTCAAGAAGTTCAAATGACCAAATAAGAAAGTTGACCTATCCAAGGTTGAATGCTACAATTGTCATAAGATGGGTCACTACAAAAGTAATTTTTCTAAATATCCAAGGAATAAGAGGAGAGAAAGAGAACATGAATTTTTTTCTAATGAATCTCCACCTAAGAGGAACTAGATTGAAGAATCTGAAGTCAAAGATCTATTTTCCGAAGAATCTTAGGGAATATTATCCCTCACATATCCTTTTATGTTAATTTTTGCATTATTTTCCTTTATGTTTTGATTTCTAAAGTTTGTAGGTCTAACATATCTTGTTAGATTTTTTTTTAATTATTTTGATAAGTTGTTGGTATCCCTCCAAAATATTGGATTAAGAGGGAGCCTTCACCGTTTTACCAAAAGATAAGTATATTGTTCCTTGTCTCCTCTATAATGTTTGGTTTCCCTCTCATATCAAGATTTGTTTGTATGCTAATAACCCTTTATATTTTCCTTGGTAGGAAAGATTGTAGAATACACAAAGGCTATGGAGGACACTTCAAAGGATAAACTTGAAGAATGGAATAATTTTTGTTGCAAAGGAAGCCCTTCAAGAATTAATTTTTTGTTAGAAAAGGTATGTTCATTCTCCTTTGAAATTTTCTTTACATTACTGACATTGTTGTGTCTAGGATTTTGAATCTTAAAAGACCCTTGTTAGGATGATTAATCATTGAATTGAATCTACCCTCATTATACTATCATTTTAATCATTCTTGTGAAACCCTAACCTTTAAGGTTCATTGTAAACCCTAGCCTCTTAATTCTAAGGGTATGTCAGTGATGAAACCCTAGTTTTCTTAGGGTTTGTCTAGAATATACGATGAAATCCTATTCTTTTGAAATTTAGGGTTTTAGCATTGTTATGGTAAAACCCTAGTCCTTTGTTTATAATTAATATCTAGGTTATATAATTAAAATCTAGATCTTTAGGTTTTAGTGAATTAGGGTTTATGAATAAAACCCTTGTAATAACTAAAGTAAGATCCTAGGAATAAAACCCTAGGTGTATATTCGTTTGTATAATCGAAACCTTGGTCTAATAAAAATTGTTGTAACTTTGATGTATTGATGTTTGTTGGTTAGGTTTACCTAGTAGGTATGGATATTGCTATGAGATGCTAGTACATGATAATTAAGCCCTAGATATGTATATGCAAGTATGTTATCTTGACAAGTTGATGAAATCTAGGGCATATAACAAACCCTAGTAGAGTTTAACATGCAATTATAACATCTTATTGTTGAAACATTAGATGTATAATACTATGATGATATTGTTATTTAATTTTTGATATCTAAGACTTTATGTCTCAAAGATGGAGTCTAGGGTTCATGACAAAACCCTAACGAGAATTTTAAGTCTAGTATAAAAAAAGATGTGTCTTTTTCTGATTATGAACCTAACTAGTTTTAGGTATTTAATGTCTAAAGTTTGAATGTTTTGATGATTTCATTGTAATGACATGATAAATATATTATATTTGTCTTCATGCTTCTATATAATTGTATTTGGTTGCACTTGCTGTTAAAGATTTGCATAAAAAAACTCCCAAACCATGCTCTAATTTCGTAAAACATAATATTTGAAAAATATATTGTGATGTGATATGCTCCCAATATATAAGTACATTGATACATTGTGATACATGACACACTATTTTAGATTTAAATAATATTTTTTTTGTTTTGTCAAAAACATATTTTTAAAAAACTTAGTTTGTTCTTCTTACTAAGCTATAAACACATTGGTACATAACCTGACACCATGATGAGGTTCATTTTCATTTTCAAAATTATTATTTGTCTACCTTGAAACTTAACTACATTGATACAAAGATAAATATATTAGAGTTAGATAAAAATATGTGAAACCAATTCCTCATTTTCAATGTACGTAATATTTCCAACACCTCTAACCAGAGACTCTACAAGTGCCCCTGTTATGAAACCAACTCACAAAAAGATAGAAAAGATAGATCAACGCCTTAGAATTCGGCCTCTTCAAGGGGGAAACCTCCTTTACATTACACAAATGAATGATTCCTTCATGATTCAAATGACAAAACCTCCTTT
>APFE031061087.1:156892-188268 GCA_000404065.3 Pinus taeda | reverse complement strand
TGTAAAGGAGGTTGCCCCCTCGAAGAGGCTGAATTCTAAGGCGTTGATCTATCTTTTCTATCTTTTCTTGAGTTGGTTTCATAAAAATTCATCTTAGATTCCATGCTCTTTATATTAGATTCCACGCCATTTATCTTAGGTTCTGTTAGCTTTTGTGAGAGTGACGTTTGTTGCACTTGGTCTTGTAATTTTGATATATCATGTAGTATTTCTTCCTCTTCTTCATGAGTCATGCTAGAGCTTTCAGGTTGCTTACTAGGTGTTTGCATTTTCTTTCCTCGGGGCATCAATTACTAATAATAATGCTCTACTATGCCCTTTGAATTGCTTCAAAATAATTTTTCAAACCAAGCTTAAGCAAAAATTAAAAAAAATCTACACACTTTTTTCACTTTGTAGGAGCTCGATATTACCTCTGATGTATCTCTGTAATTTGGGATCATCCAGTTCTAAAATTGTGACCTGCAGTAGCCCTCTGTGTCCTCTTTGCAAGGCCACCAGTCTTATCCAAATTGGATTCTCCAAGGAAGAGTTATACCAAATCTCCCACAGTGACCTGATTATAGACTAGTTCAGTAGAGCGAACTTGTACGACAGGCCACCTGTCCCTGTTTCGACCTTTGGCTCTGAAAAATATATACAAGAAACTACAGTCCGTCCTATTTTTGTACCTTCTTACGAAATTTCAATCTGATGCTCAGAGAGAAATCTATGATGATTTTCCCTAGGTCACTTGTTTGGAATGTAATTCAGGAGTTTGCAAAAGGACCAACTTCCTCAAATCATATCTCCGCAAATATAGCACGAAAATATCTGAAATTTGGACCTGAGGTTCAGTGCGATTTCATCTCAAATCAGTTTTTTTTCGCTTCTGAAACGTCGCAGAAAAAAGGTTATAGCGAAAATTCCACAATGACCTATTTGGAGCAGCGAAACCCTAGAATCCCAAGCTCTGATCCCGAATGTTATGAAACCAACTCACAAAAAGATAGAAAAGATAGATCAACGCCTTATAATTCAGCCTCTTCGAGGGGGCAACCTCCTTTACATTACATAAATGAATGATTCCTTCATGATTCAAATGACAAAACCTCCTTTCTATATATAGGAGTCTAAGAAGTCACAATATAAACCAACCGACCTAACAATAATAATATAAAGGCACAAAAATAACAATAGAGGGATTCTATGGGGCACAATAATAAAAATATGGGGACAATAGGGCACAACAATATTAATAAGGGATACAGCTACAATAGTAATGGGGTAATCACTAGTATTGTAGGGACCTAATAGCCCCATTATCATATGCATCAAAATTGTTGGATTTTAGCAAAAACCTTCATCCACAATGGATTTCAATTTATTCTTGACATCTTTAAGCCCGCCCTCCATCCTTGAATTAAATTTAATATTTTCAAACAAACCATAACTCCACATTGGGAATGAAGCCAAGTAATTTCTTCGTTACATCTCAATTTACATTTCCATAGTTGTATTTTTTTCAATTTATTTTGTAAATTCTCACTTTTTCCCTTTTTTGAAATAAATTGTCATTAATGTATCCCTTTGTATATCCTTGCACGCTACTTGACAATTTATTTATGAGCCACACTGCTTGTAGTACTCCATAGCATTATAACTACATTGGTAATTAGAGAATGGTTAAGTTGCATTTTTTATTCACCCTTTCATTTGTACTAACTGATAATATGGAACACAACTATTAGGGTGATACATCCAAATAAACACACTGCAAAACATAGGTAGATATGGTTTGTGGCAGTAATGTGTGGATGAATAACTTAAGGCACTAGTGCTAATTTCTCACATTGGCACACTAGCTTGCTAAAATTGAATATCACAATTATTTATGTTTTATTGTATTGATGTGGAATAGTAATGTTTTTGTTTAATACTAATTATTTTATTTACAAACTAAATGTAAGACAACTATGCCCTATGAAGGAAGCACATGTGTGGATGACTCAGTGGTTTATCTCTATACCATCATGCATTTTTATATGGATACACCTTATAATGCACTAAAAAAGAATAGTATCATTGTGTTGTAAAATATAGATGATTGTCATTATATGTTTATCAAAATTAAATAGATCAGATCTAAACTAAATCACAAAAATAAATATTTCTAAAGATGTAACAATCACACATATATAAAAAATGAAGAGAAAACTCATACGTGTGATATGCCAATAATTACAACCTCAAACTAGATTTTCATTTAAATATTTCAAGAATACAAGAAAACCTACATAAGTTATCAAACAAAAAATTGTATGTTATACAAATTAGATCCACACTAAATGAGATGAATCTACATGTTGGAAATCTGATAATTTATATGCTTTGGCCCAAGTATCAACCATGGCTCCTCTCCTATACTCTAAATTTTCTTAAGGGTTATCGCTTGATTGTTTGAGTCTTTTTGGTGTACAAAATTGTGTCTATTAACATCTCTCATCTTGTCATATTTATGTTTTGAGAAAGATAACTAATCTCCTCAATCACGGAAGCAAGTTTTGTTAGGGATCATCCTAATCCCCTTATTTAGATACATTATTTATGTATATAGTCCATCTAATAGTTATTTAATAGTCACTCATTGTAAACAAGGTCTTCTTTGTTGATCAAGCCCAAATCAATTAGTAGGCTCTCATTAGAAGTGATAGGTGGTTAATATCCTCCATGTATAAATATATATATTGAGTAGATTGTTATGTAATGTTTTGTCAAGAAATGATTGTATATAGGAGCATTACTCAACCCCATTGAAATGGTAAGTGAGCATAACTCTCTACTTTCTATTATCAAGGAGATATTTATTGGGTTTAATTTTTTTCCTCCTGAATTTCTTGAATTTCATTTCATACTATTTCATCTAAGTTACACAAAAAATAACATCAAAGCTTTTTCTTTGACAAAAAATAAGAGATTATTATTATTATTATTATTATTTTGGAGAAAAGGAAAGCATTAAGTAGAGTCAACTTCTAAATTTTTATTTTTTTTTAATTTTTTAATTTTATTTATTTATTTTTATTGTTTTTATTGTTTTATTTATTTATTTTTTTTATGTAGAATCCAATCCCATGACTAAATTTATCTCCAAAAAATACCTAGTTTCAAAATAAAATGTCCAAAACAAATTTTGGGAAGTGAAGTTATCACAATTGAAAAATAACATTTTCTAGGGTTTTGTATGTGTGAATTTTGCTAGCGAATTTTGAGTCATTTTCCAAAACTTTTTGTGCATAATTTGAAGAATCCATTCCATGGACTGAATTCCTCTCAAAATGTTAGCCAATTTAAAGAAAAAAATATCCGTCAAAACAATGTCTAAGAATTCATGTTATTGAAAATTGAAAATTGACATTTTTTATGATTCCTTCCACTGAAAATTATGAGTTTTATAGATTGCATACCTTTTGATTGAGAGAATACATTTTATTCTGACTAGTTTCAAAAGATTAAAATAACTCTTTATTTTGTATTATCAAAGAGATATTGCTTGGGTTTATCCTTTTTTTCTTTCTCTTGAGTTCTTGAGTTTGATTTCACACTACTTCATGTCCGTTACACTGAAAATGGTATTAGAGATATTTTTTTGACAAAAAGTAGGAGAAATTTTATTTTATTTTATTTTATTTATTTATTTATTTTTTTAATGGTTAAAAGAGGAAGGAAGAATTCATGTCAATTCCTAAAAGTTTTTATATATAATCCAATCCAATGAACGAATTCATCTCGACTAAATACCTAGTTTTAAATGAAAATAATCCAAAATAGTTTTTGGGAAGTGAAGTTATATCAATTGAAAATTGACATTTCTCAGGGATTATGTAGGTGCAAATATTTCTATCCATAATTTAAAGAATCTAATCCATGGACTGAATTCCTCTCAAAAAATTAGCCAATTATGTGTCTTGTGTGTGTGTGTGTGTGTGTGTCTCTCTCTCTCTCTCTCTCTCTCTCTCTCTCTCTCTCCTCTCTCTATATATATTTATATATATATATGAATTTGAGGAATTGATGTTATCAACATTTGAAATCAACATTTATAAGAGATTCTTCCATTGACGATTGCGAATTTTGTAGATTACATATCTTTTTATTGAGAGAATATATTTTAGTCTAACTATTTTCAAAAATCAAAATAAGTGGTGGCATTTCATAATTTGGGTCATAATATTTATTCGAAGAAAGACACATTTCTACATATTCACATAACATAAGTACTCTCAAAATAGTTTTTCTAGTACACTCATCCACGAAGGAGAATATCTATGAACATCCTTATGCTTCCCTCAATAATATGAAAACCTCCTCTACTACAACTAAGTTGGAATCAAAGGAAGGTAAACTTAAGCAATCTCAAAAAAATATAAATGGATTGGAAGAGAAGTTCAATGAGAGTTTTGATAAATTTGAAAAGAAATACATTGACAACTTAGGGAGTATGTTAGCTCAAATTATATCATGATAAACCACATGATTGTGTATAAAATTGAGCTACACCAAGTAGAAACTTATAACTTAGAAATGTTTATTCACCCATAATACTCGACATGCCTACCTAACAATATATAAAAAGATAACAACATGTGGCATCATTCTCGTATTGTAGAATTGAAAAAGTTTAATGGTTTTGATCCATGAAAGTGGATCACTCAGATGGAAAATTACTTCTCACTCTAGGGTATTATTTATGACATGTTGAAACACAAGGTTGGGATGAAATATTTAGATAAATAATGGTGGTAAAGGCAGAAATGACATAAAAAAAAATTATATTCAAACTACATTTCATGGAGTCTATTATTAAAGTTGTATATGAACCTTTTGAGAGGGATACTCATTATTTGGGGTGATTTACCAAGTCACACTAAAACAACTTAGTCACTAACTTTAGAGTAGAATTTTATAAATTAACCATTCGTAATGAGAACTTATTAGATTCCTTTTATTAAAGGAATGTTTCATTAATGACCTTAAGGAGGAGATTTGAGGACAAGTGAAAATGAAAAGTCCTACTACATGGTTAAAAGCAAATGAAAGGGCCCTCTAATCGTAAATGGTGATAAATTAACAAATAAAAAATCCAAAATTCATTCTTTGCACTCATCCACCACAAGAAAACTCATACTCGTCACATAAAGGTACAAAGGTTGTCTCCATCATAAATCATATATTGGTAAAGGTGTGGACTTTGCTACAATTATGATGAAAAATATGCTCTAGTTCATAAGTGTAAAGAACAAAAATTGTTCCAAATTAATATGAATACTCAACCCTTCATAGAAAAAAATAACCACTAAAGGGAATTTGGAAGTATAACTTGAAGACAATTACAAACAAAATCAAGAAGATAGTGAACCACCATTTCATCCTAAAGACCCCCTAATGTCACTACATACATTATTGAGCATTTCAACTTCACAAACATTGAAAATCATAGGCTACATCAAGCACCAGAAATTCATAGTCCCATTCAACATTGACAATACTCACAATTTCATTAATAAGAGATTTACAAAAGAAACCCATTGTTTTGCATGCCCAATTCAAAAATTTTAATTATGATCGCTAATAGAGTTATGATGAAATATGGGGATGGATGTGAAAATGTCAAACTATAAATGTGAGAGTACTATCAAGTCAAAACCCATATGTTTTCCATCAACATGGGTGGTTATGAGATGTTATTAGGGGTAGAATGGTAATGCAAATTGTCACTGATTACAATGGATTCCAAATAACTCTATATGTCTTTCACTATAGAGGGACATTTACACAAACTTTAGAGTTGCAGGAAGGTTTCCCTAAAATAGCCAGCTCTAATAGTATGGAGAAGTTTTTAAAGAAAGGGTACTCCTGAGCTATTTCCCAAATTGATGCCATACATGTCATGGATAATATGACATAGAAGTCCACCAAAATTTGTAGTTGATAATTGACAAATATCATCAGCTCTTTGAGACACAAAAAGGTTTACCCTCTTCTTAAAGAGAGCATGACCATGGAATTCCCCTAATTCTACGTAGAATGAAATAGAGAATATCATTTAGGAACTATTGGAGGTTGGTGTTATGCAACCAACTCACAAAAATATAGATCAACGACTTAAAAAATATCCTCTTCAAGGGTAAACCTCCTTTACATTACAAAAATGAACAATTATTGAATGATACAAATGACAAGACCTTTCTATATATAGGAGTCTAAGGGGTCACAATATAATTAGAGCCTACATAACAATAATAATGTAAGGGCACAAAAATAACAATAGTGTGCTTCTATGGGGCAAAATAATAACAATATGGGGACTACATAGGAACAAAAATAATAATAACAACGATGATACACTACCAACAACAATAAGGGGCTACAATAGTAGTATAGGTACCTAACATGCCCCTCTCCTTCAAAAAAGTGTTGTCCTCAATTCTTGAGTAGTTATGGATGCTTCTGTATAAAATTCTCATCCTCCCATGTGGAATCTTTAGCAGGTAAGTTCTTCCACTTGATGAGATACTATGAAATTGATCGATTCTGTAGTTATCAAGTTCTTTTATTTTGTGGTTGCTTCAGGTTCCAATATGATTTTTCCTTCCTCATCAAGTTCTCGCAATATTGTTTGAACTGGGAGCTTGTCACCTATAACCTTATTTAAGCATGAAACATGGAAACCTGGGTGCACACGAGAAGATGCGGGAAGCTCCAATTTTTTTCCATAGTACTAATATTTTGCAACACCTTATAAGGACCATAGTACTTTGGTGATAATTTATTATCTTTGTTAGCTTGCTTGAAGGAAATTTGTTTTATGGTTGTAGCCGTAAAAATACCTAGTCGCCTACATCAAAACTTATTTTGTTGCGATGTTGATCTACCTGTTGTTTCATTCAATTTTGCGCCAAAGTGAGGTTATCCTTTGAGAGTTGGAGAACTTATTGTTGATGCTTGATGTGATCTTCCACTGCTTGAACCTTATAATTTTCTCTTAAAGATGATGTGATGGACGGTGGATGATATCCATAAAGTGCCATAAATGGGGTCATTTTTGCTGCAATATGGAAGGAAGTGTTATACCACCATTCAGCCAAAGGTAATCATTTGACCCATTGTGTTTGTTTATCATATTCAAAGTAAAAAAGGTATCCTTCCAAACATTTTTTCACTATCTTAGATTCCCCATTAGATTGGGGATGATAAGATGAGCTATGAGCTAATTGAGTACCCAGACAAGAAAATAATTTTGTCCAAATATTTCCAATGAAAATGGGATCTTTGTCGCTTACAACAATCTTTGGGTTTCCATGTATCTTTTGAATTGTTTCCATAAATTCAATAGAAATTGTACTAGCTTTAAATGGATGAGATAATGCACAAAAGTGTGCATACTTGGTAAGTATATCAATAACGACCATGATGACACTCTTTCCTTTGGAATTTGGTAAACCTATGATAAAATCCATTGAAATCTCCTCCCAACATTTACTTGGAATGGATAAAGGTTGTAACAAACCCGGGGTCTTAATTGTATCAACTTTATTTTGTTGGCAAACCAAAATTCCACCACAAACTTTTGAATATCAGATTTAAGGCCCTCCCAAAAAAATTCCTTCTTGACCTTGTGGTAAGTTTTTAAAACCCCTGAGTTCCCTCCTAAGGGACATGAGTGAAATTACAAAAGAATATTTTGTTTGAGTTGGGAATTATTACAAATATACAAGTGATATTTCTACCATAATGAATCATTTTCCAGCTAAATGTATCATATGTATTGGGATCTTGCTACAAATTTTAAATGAGTGTCCACACTTCTTCACCATTCTTCCATTCACCCCTTGTGTTGGTTATCCAATCTAGTTGGATAATAGAAATGGCACAAAGCAATTCTTCCATATCCTCATCCTTCATTGAGAGTGCATATGCAACAACATTTTGTTTCCCTTTTTGTAGATGATTTCAAAGTCATAACCCAACATTTTTGTGACCCATTTTTACTACTCTTCTGAAGATAATCTTTGTTCCAAAAAGTATTTAAGACTATCGTGATATGTTTTTACCTTGAAGTGTCTTCCCATCAGGTAAGGTCATCATCACTTTAGTGCATGTAGTATTGCCAATGTTTCCTTCTCATAAATAGGTTTGTGTAAATACTTTCCTTTGATTGGAAAACTTTTAAAAGCGATGGGTCTTCCTTCTTGTATTAAAACAACACTAATTCCATTTCTTGAGGAATCACATTCTACAATAAAGGTTTTTGTGAAGTCTGATGTTGCTAAGACTAGTTCTTGATACATTTCCTCTTGAATATATTCAAAGGCCTTACTTTCTTTTGGAGTCTAAGAAAATGCATCTTCCTTCAGTAATGATGTTAAAGGTGTTGTTGTTTTCCCATAATTATTAACAAACTTGTGATAATACCCCATCAACTTGAGAAATCCTCGAATATGCTTTACGGTTGTGGGGATTTTACATTCCTTAATGGCTTTAGTTTTGTTAGGTTCTACCTTAACACCCTCATGAGATACAATATGACCTAGATATTCCACTTCCTGTACTCCAAAGAAACATTTGGAGGTTTTTGCATATAATTTATTATCCTCCAATAGTTTGAACACCCTATCAACATGTTGAACATGATCCTTCCAAGACTTGTTGTAGATTAGTATATCATAAAAAAAATACTAACACAAATTTTCTAAGGAAGGGTTTGAAAATGGAATTCATCAAACCTTGAAATTACTAGAAATTCATAATGACCCTCATGAGTTCTAAACATTGTTTTCAGAATGTATTCAATATTCATTCTAATTTGATGATATCTTGAATGAAGATCCAACTTGCTGAAGTAAATTGCTCCCTGTAATTCATCCAACAATTCATCAATGACAGGAATGGGAAATTTATCTTTAATAGTGAGCTTGTTGAGCTCCCTATAATCCGGACACATGTGCCATGATCCTTCTTTCTTATGTACCAACACTACTGGAGCAAAGAAATAACTTTGACTAGGTTGAATTACACCTGCCTCTAGCATTTCTAAACCATACGTTCAATTTAACTCTTTTGGCCATAGGGATATCTGTAAGGCATGATGTTTGGAGGAACACTTCCTGGAATCAAACGAATAGCATGATCATGATCACGAATATGTGAGAGGCCTTTGGGAGTCTCAAATACCTTAGAGTGATTGTCCAAGACATTTTGGAGATCTAGAGAAATAGATGATTTTGATGTTTGAACCTCTAGTGAGCATAATTTTGAAATTACGCCTCGTTGTTCTTTATTTAGAATCTTTGTCATGCCATTAGAGTTGATTATATTTCTTGGTTTCTGTATAATACCCCTTAATTCAACTTCATTTCCTTCCCAACAAAATTTAAGAAAATTTCTTGAAAATTAAAAGCTATCATCCCCAAAGATTGTAACCATTGGACTCCTAGTACAACATCATCACCACCCATTGGAATCAAAAGCATTGGAATATTCAATACATATTCTCCCATGGATAACTTGATATTATGGAACTTTCCAGAGAAATTTATAGTTCCTCCATTTGCAACCATCACTTGACACTCTGGTGCTGGATATAGGAAGCAATTCATTTCCTTGGCTATCTTACAATGAATAAAATTATGGGTACTACCCAAATCAATCGACAATATTACCTTTTTTTTCTTGATATGTCCTTCTGTATTTAGAGTTTGAGGAGTGGTAATTCATTCCAATGCATTAGAAGATATGATTAGATTCATTTCTTATTTATCCAGAGCTGGTTCTTGGCGTATATTCTCTTCTTTTGACGTTTCTTATTCCTTTGCTTCCTCCTCTTCACAAACTATGTGAAATAATTTATTCTCAGAACACTTATGACCTTTAGTGTATTTTCTATCACAACTGTAACATAACCCCTTTTCTTTTTTCCCTCCAATTTTTGTGGTGTCAACCTTGTAGGTTTTGGAAGGCTATGAGAAACAACACTTCCATCTTTATAGTGGTGAGTGGTAGACTTCCTTGTTTCCATAATTTATCTTTCAACTTTTCTTACCACCTTGAATGCCTTCTCCAATGAATCAAGTTCCCAAAGATGAACTTCATGTTGGATATTATCTTTTAAGTTCCCTACAAAGACATCATTCATATGCTCCTTTGGAATATCACTTACCCTATATTCAATTTTTTGAAGTTTGTAATGTGTTCTGCCATTGAACCCTTTTGCTTGAGATTTATCAATTTTATAAAGAAGATATTGCTCTTTGTATCCTCATAATGTGCTATCATTTCCTCTGTTGAAATTGACCAAGTGAAAAGTAGTTTACGAGAACAAATCCATCGATACCATACAAATTGATTGGGTTCTAAATATAAAGTTACAATGCATACCTTTTGTGTGTGTTGCACATTATGGAGATCGAAATATTGCTCCATTTGTAGTATCCATGTTACTGGATTCTTGCCATAAAATTTACTCGTATTGATCTTTGGCATATGGTGGGTCCTTAATCCAAAGTTAGAGTCTATGGAATTATGATTAACATTACTATTTTTCTCATCGTGATTTTCATCTAATACCTTTTTGCTGTTAGGAAGCATTTCTTGTAGCAACTTTGTCAAACCTTCCATGTCTGCTTTTAAACCATTCTTCAATTCTTCCATGTTACCTTTGATTTTTGCTTGTATACCATCCATCTTAGCTTCCATACCATTCTTCAAACCATATATCTTATCTTCCATTTAATTTTTTGTTACTCTTTGCGAGAGAAAAATTTGTTGCACTTGGTCTCATAATTTTGATATATTATGCTTCATTTCTTCTTCTTCTTCATGCGTCATAGTAGAGATTTCTAGTTTCTTACTAGGTGTTTCCATTTTATTTCTTTGAGTCATTTTGGAATTAAAAATGATATTTATACTTTACTATGCCCCTTGAATCACTTCAAACTATTTTTTCAAACAAAACTTATGCCAATTAAAAAAAAAACACACACACACACACACTTTTTTTTTTGGCTTTGTAGGAGCTCAATATTGAATCTCTTATATATCTATAATTTCGGATCTCCAAGTTCTGAAATTCGTTCCATTGGTATCCCTCTGCGTCTTCTTTCCAATGCCACAAGTCAGACCAAATTTGGATACTTCAACATAAAGTTATGTCCAATCTCCCATAATGACCATATTATGGACTCATTCAGTAGAGAAAACTTGTACGGAGTGCCACGTGTCACTATTTCAACCTTTAGCCCTAAAAATGATACACAAGATACTAAATTATGTTCAATTTTGTTCACTTTTTATGAAATTCAAATCCAATTCTCATAGAGGAAGATATGACTATTTTCCCAAGGTAACCTATTTGTGATGAAATTCTAGAGCATGAAAAAACATTAATATATTTGGACTATATCTCCGTAACTATAGTGAACCAAGATTTGATTTTTTTACAAAAAGTTCATAAGGATTTTGGCTCCTTGTGGTAAGTTTTTTAGCTTCTAAAACTTCATAGAAAAAATTTATAGCGAGAATTCCATAATGATCTGTTTTCAACAGCGAAACCCTAGAATCCAAAGCTCTAATACCAAATGTTTTGCAACAAGCTCACAAAAAAATAGATCAACGAATTAAAAAATATCCTCTTCGAGGGGGAAACCTCCTTCACATTAAAAAAATGAACAATTCTTGAATTATACAAATGACAAGTCCTCATTTCTATATATAGGAGTCTAAGGGGTCACAATATAATCAGAGCCTATATAACAATAATAATGTAAGGGCACAAAAATAACAATAGTGGGCTTCTATGGGGCACAATAATAACAATATGGGGACTACATGGGCACAAAAATAATAATAAGGGGGATATACTAACAATAACAATAAGGGGCTAAACTAGTAGTATAGGGACCTAACAGTTGAGGTTATACTATGTAGTACAAGGCCTTATTCGTCATTGGTAGCCATGGTGTTAAATAAGGAAGACACTTGGTGCACATGTCCTGATTTTAGGGATATTAATAAATTAAAAATTAAGGACAATTTTACCATCCTAATTATTAATGATCTCTTAGATGAACTTCATGGATAAAAGTTTTTCACTAATCTTGATCTACGTTCAGGATACCACCAAATAAGGATGACCTACACATACATCCCAAAGAGAGTCTTTAGAACACATGAAGGTAATTCTAAGCTTCTAGTGATGCCTTTCAATATTTTCAATCTTCTACCTAATTTCTAGAGCCTTATGAATAAATTTTTCAAACCCATATTAAATAAGTTTGTGTCGGTATTCTTCAATGATATCTTGATCCATACTAGAGAATGGGAATCACATATAGAGAATGTTGATAAGTTCTTGATAAGTGCTCTGGATATTCCTTAAGGCCCTCTTGGATTGCATATTTAGGATACATTATAATTCAGGAAAGAGTATGAGTTGATCCCAATAAAGTGGAGGCTACGTAAGACTAGCCATGACCTAAAACATTGAATAGCTTAACGAGATTTTTAGCAGTTATAGGATAGTACAAGAAATGTGTTAAACATTATGGTAAAATTATAGACCCCCTAACATCCATTTTTAAAAATAATGCCTTTGTCTAGAGTGAGGAAGCCACACAAGCATTAATTTATTTAAAGGAATCCATGTGCACTACCCAAGTTTTACTAGTATCCAACTTTTATAAGACCTTTTTCTTCGAATGTGATGCCTTACAAATAAGTCTAGGGGGTATCATTGATACAAGAACCACATCCCTTGGAATTCGCTAGTAAGCAAATTTGTGACTACAATTTAGGAAAATGTACACATGAGAAGGAAATGATGGTTATCTATCATGTGGTGGGGACCCAGTGACCATATCTTATAGGGAAGAAATTTTATATCAATATTGACTATCATAGTCTAATATACTTCCTTTTACAATGTTTATCTACTCTAGAGCAACATAAATGGGTAGCCAAGATGTTTGGATATTATTATGAGATTAGATATAAGAAGAGTAAAGACAATTGTGTGGCTTATAACATATCTCAGATCTTCGTTGGCTCATTCCTACCTCTTGTGAGGCCCAATATTGTGATGGTTACCCTCGGTAACCTATATACTATAATTATCTTCCTTATTTCGGGACTTACATGATGAGCATGCTAATATCCAATCCATATTCATAAATGCATTTAATTTAATACTCGTATTAAATTAACAACAATATATGAATTACTTGTAGTGGAAAACCAATGATACACAGAATTATAATACTTATCTTTTAATTGCGTGCAATTGGATGTAGGACTTTGACATTCCACCTAGCAATAAACCATGTTATTCATTCTCTTTCAACAATAGATCACTCTTGAGTTATGGATTTGCCTCTATGGGAATCAAAACAACCAAAATATGGTACAACTCACTACTAAGATTCATTGGCTATACAAAGCCTGATAGCCTCCAATTAGCATTAATGTTGCTTCTAGGAGTTCCACTTATGTCATAGGATTTTGAGTTACTCTTCTAGGTCTCGCATAGCCAAGGTACCAAGTCCATTAGTCTCCACCTATTAGGTCATGTGGCTTCTAGGAGTTTCATTTCCCTCATAGGCCTTCTAGGTACCATTCTAAGCCTCACATGGCCAATGTACCAAACCTATTAGCCTCCAACCAATAGTCCTATGGCTTCTAAGAGTTCCACTACCCTCATAGGCCTTCCAAGCCTCACACTGCTAAGTTACCAATCATGAAATTCTCCAATCAATAGGTCGTATGGCTTTGAGGAATTCTAGTACCTCACAACCCTTCCAAGTATCCTTCTAGTCATCACACAACCATGGTACCAAACTTGGAAAAATCCAACTAATAGTCCTATGACTTCTTGGAGTTCCATTTCCATCATAATACTTTCAAGTATCCTTCTATGTCTCACACAACTAATTTAATAAGCCCAACATCCTTTAACCAATAGCCTTATAGCTTATAAGAGTTCCATTTCCCTCAGGTGTCTTCTAGGCACCCTTACATGCTTTCATTTCCACCATGGTCTCTACACTTCCATGTCCATCTACTAGAATTCATCATACAAATAATTTATACTCATGTCACAATATAGGAACCCATTGTGTAATTCTCCCTTCTTCATGTCAAACATGCCTCTTTATATATGCTTGTCTCTTTTTTTCCCACTTGGCATCCAAAGAAGGCACGTCATGGACTTTTGCTACTTTGCATGGGAACTTTTTATGGTTATTAAATCATAAATGACTCTTCTAACCCATACATGGAGTCTCAACCCTCCATTCCCATTTCATTTTTCTATATATAACCATTTTATTTTATTAATATGCATCTGGCACATAATTACATTACTAAGCCTTCTGGCTTCAAAGTATAAAACATGTGCACATGGGCATACCAGAACTAAAAAGATCACATATTCATGCACACAATCACAACAAACCCATAACACTTATACACACATGTTCTTAGGCACAACAGTCTTCAAAAAGATGTTATTGGCTCACCATCCTATTAAATGTGTCCCAAATCACAACCCTAGTTCCACATATTCATTCTATTTATATTCCAAGGGTTGAACAAGGTTGTTACATTCCCCTCCCCCTTATTTAGGCATTGTCCTCAATGAGATACACACACACACACATACACACAATCAAAATATTCAGAAATATGAGGGTATTCCTCCCTCATCATGTCCCAATGCTCCCATGTAGCATCTTTAGGACTAAAATGGGTTCATTAAGCCTTTATTGAGGTAACAACTTGATTTCATAGCACCTTGAATTTCTCATCCAAAATCGACATTAGTTGGGCCTAAAATTATCCCCAAACTCCACCTAAATCATGTTCTAATCAATCAAGTGGTTAGAATTAGGAGCATAGTTTTCAAGCAATGATACATGAAAGATATTATGAATGTGCATGGATGTTGTTAATGAAATCCTATGTGCAACCAAAATTATTTTTCCATCATCTCAATTGGTCCACAATATCTTGATGTTGACTTGGCACAACTTTTCAGTTTTAGGGAACTTTTCTTTTCCTTCACCCTTAAGAAGATGTGGTCACTAATTTTGAATTCCTTGTTTGACTTTTTCTTATCTCTATAATTGTTCTCTTTTGTCACGGGAAGCCTTTTGATTTACTTTTATCACGTGATCTTCCATTTCTATGAGCAAATCTAGGCCCATAATGGCCCTACCAATTGGGTTGTCCCAACTCACTGTTGTGTTACATTTCCTTTCATACTGGGCTTCAAACAAACTCATCTTAAAAGATATTTAATACCCATTATTATAAGGAAACTCCACCAAGTGTTAATATTATTCTCATTTCTATTGTTTGTCCGTCACATAGATCCTTAACATGTCTTCAATGACTTGATAGACTCTTTTGATTTGACCATATGACTCTGGATGGTATGTTGTTCCAAAATTTAAATGAGTCCCAAATCCCTTAGATAAGCTTGTCCAACAACTGGATGCAAACTTGGGATCATTGTCTAAAATAATTGCCTTGGGTTCACCATGTAGCTTGGAAATTTCTTTCATGTGAACCTCAACAACATTGGTTTCCTAGTACATTGACTTCATTGGAATGAAGTGGGCAACCTTAGCGAGTTTATCTACCACAATCATGATGGAATCACATTGCTACACTATTTTGGGTAGATTTGTAATGAAATAAATGGAAACAAGTTCCTACTTCTACTCAGGAATAGGTATTGGTTGTAGCAACCCCTTTCATTTCCTATGTTTATCTTTAACCTCTTGGAATTCCAAGAATATAGCTATATAATTGGCCACCTTTTTCTTCTTTCCACGACAACAATAATTGTTTTTTTACTATTGATATTATTTTTTGATACCTTTTGTGCCCAACATAAGGAACTATATGCATCTAACTCAACACTAAATTTCTTAGCCCCTGGGAATGCGACACATATATTCTACCTTTATACAAAAGAACCATGTCTATAGGACCAACACTATCACCAAGGCCCAAAAACTAGAGGTGTTGAGCATGTTGATTACCCACAACTATTGGCACTCTCTTTGTATTAACTAAAGATGACAAACATGTGAATGACAATGATAATTGTAATAGATTTCAATTACAATGAACATTCCCATTTGTCATGCTTTTTTGTTGTTAGGACTACCCCAATTCTTATTGGTGCTTGTAACTTTCAACACTCCATATTTTGGCTAGTGGTGGTGACAAACGACTATTGTCATGAATAATTTTATACCTACCAAATTTGTTAACATACAAGACCTCCTCATGCTTTTCAATGGTCCAAAACCTTTGGTACTTTCATGGTAAGGAAATGGTGATATTATGGGGCTACAATGTTCATAGAATATCCCATTTGTTAGGATAGTTAGTCAACAAAACTGCCCACCATTTGTCATATTAGATTCAAAGATTTGATTAACCAAATCAATCTAATCTCAATTAAAAGTGTTGAGGTTTGATGTCCAAGACCCGAATTCATCACATTATGGTGATTTCATGTTGATGTGGACTACCACATCAACTATCCATACATGTTGCTGAAATATAATACACGATCCCTATGATTGATGTTACTGACAATTGGGACAACCCTTTAAAAAATAGAGGATATCCTAGATTATTCCCTCTAGAACACATAGGGGAACAAAAAATGATTCATATATTCACAATGGAGGAAGTTAGTGGTGCTAGCTCACTTGGGCTTTCACACTTGTCTTGTGATGGATGTTAACTGATTAGAAATTCAATGTTTGTCTGTCGATGTTCGTCGCTGGTTAGGTGTGGGAATTGGTTATATCTCTCTTTGGTTCCAGTCCATGGGTACTCACATTATACTTGAGGAAATAGGGACATTATACTAGGTAGCATTGGAGCTTAATTTTGAGCTTGTACGCCATGACTAAATTAGGTGTTAATTTCCTATGAATTGGTATTTGAGACCACTGGACTATGATGTCTAAGAATGTTAGGGGTAGGATCAATAGATGACTAATTCATTGTAGTGTTGTTCTATAGTTGTTACCCACCTAGACGAGGAAATCTTAGTCACTATGGTGCTTGTTGGAGAATTGTTATCCATCTGGACAATGAATTGCAGGACCATGTGGTGATTTCCATGAAAATATAGTTAAGATATCACCAGGAAAATGGATTCAAACTCCTTTATTAAACAACATTCCCATTTGGACTTTTGGGTGTATCCTTGTGAGTAAACTCAGAGAGGTAAGTGGGTCACTGTGGTGCTTACTGCTAGAGAGAATTTGATAAATCACCTGAGCATTAAACTCCATATCTTGACTATTTAACTAAGCCATTGGTGTAAATTCCCCTATGGAAGCATCCCCTCGGACTCTAGATCCAACTAGGGGGTGGTTGGCTACAAAGGATATTGTAGTGTAGATGGCTTATGGTTTGGTGGAGAGTGGAAGTCCCTCATTTAGTTGCCAACTATTCTAATTCGCTCATAAGTATAATGATTTATTGGTACTTAGATTGTGGATTATGATAGTTCCTCACATGTTACTGATTGATGTATGGTCTTGTATAATTCATGAAAGAATGCATAAAGTTATTATTATATTCATGGTAAACAACTATTTTATATGCCTAATGTTATATGAGATCTTTTTCATTGTTAACTATGCTTCCATACATAGCACTTGCAGGCTACTCTATATGTTGTGAGTTAAATGAATATTTGGATGGTTATTATGATTCATTAGTTTAAGAAGGATGTGATAAATATGTGGGTTTGTGCACATTAATGTTGCGACTGAGAACTGTATCTAACATAATATACTGAGATTCATATTATTAAAAACTTGGTCTACAACCCTCTTGAGTGGCCAGAAAAGCCTATATGTCTCCTTGAATATGAATGAAGGAACCCCATCTCATTGAAGAAGTTAAGTAACATGCAATAGATGGAAGAGGTGGATTTATTTTCATATTTCACCTTGTATAGTGATCAACCTAAGTGAATTTGACTTCAAATCCATTTGCTTTCTCTTATTTTGGATGTTGTGTAGATTGGGCGCAAAATGGTGTCCCTTTTATCTTCTTTTGGACATGGCATAGTACTTCTAAGAGCATTTTTTTAGTCCTTGGCCTTTATCTTTCAGAAATTTGACATTCGAGTAGAGGCCTCTTACCTTACAAAATTCCCCATATTTCCCCTTTTCCTTTTTCCTTAGCACACCTACAAAAATTTGGTGATCTTAGGTCCAAGACTATAAATAATCAGTCTCTTTGTATATGAATTGTATGCAGTTTGATTTTCCTTTCTAAGAGTTGAGCATATTTGGGATCCAAGCATCAATTGTTAGGAAAGGCTAACACATTTGCAGCAAGGCCAAATTTCATCTAGGTTGGATTTCGTTATTTAATGGTTGCTCGCATCCAAGATCTAGGTATCCAAGGTTCGAAAGGAAAAATACATTTGTGGCAAGATTGAAATTCCCTTTTAAGAGTTTTCTACATCTAAGATATGGGTATATGGGGTTGGTAAGGGCCAACACATTTGCGACAAGTCTCGATTTCCTTGTTTAAGAGTTTTTCATATCAAGGATCTTAAGGTCTGTAATGGTCAATACACATCCAAAGGTTTACATAGGACTTAGGTCAAATTACCTTGAAGTGGAGTTAGAGATACATGGATATAGGGATCTAGGTGTGATGAGGGAACAAACCTCTACAAAGTATTTGATATGCCATAGATTAGATGTGAAGAGGCAGGCCTTATGCTAGATTACACTCAATTTCATTTGGATTCAGAGATTGAGGGATATAGTTGCGGTGAGGGGTAACATAAATTTGAAAGGCTTTAGATATAATTATGAAGTAATTGAAAACACCATGGCATAAGGACTCAACTAGGCTAGCACTATGTTGACGTCGTAGTGCCATGAGTGATAAATAGGGACCATATGGATTCCATGTGGTAGCACAACGATCATGTGGTATAATACAATTGGCCAATATATTTTTGGCATAACATTAAATTTGGGAGTTAGATTGAGATGGAATTGATAAAAAGCTCTTGATTAGCTGAATGTGATGGTGGAATTTGTTTTGTGATTTGAAGTCTTTGAGAAAAATAGGTTTTTGACTCCATATTCATAACAAACCTTGGAGATCAAATAAAATCAAATAGATAACACCTACCACAACCTAAGATAGCATAATGGGGTACCATGAAGTGAGGCACCCACCTGATCATGGTGACTAGTTAGTACATGTAACAACCTCGGGTAAAAGTTTCATGTAATAAAGGATATTAAATGCAAAAGGAATAAGACCAAGATCACATGACACGTATTCCAAGCTGAATGTTGGGAAAACACTATAGTGGGCATCACTGGTGGTTAAATAATATATATGGAATTTGGAAAAGGAATTGGCAAAGCCAAAGAGGCAATAATTGGCATTCAATTATGAAAATAATGTAAAATAGGAGAAAAGGAAGGTGAAGAGACACAAATATGCATGCTATGGAAATTAGAGGAAAAAAGAAGGAAAATGAATTAAAAAAGGAGATAAATGATAAAAGGACATCAGAGAAACAATTCACAACTTTTTGTCATTTTTTGGCTCTGGATCAGTGAGAGAGAGAGAGAGAGAGCTCCAATAGGAGAAAGAAAGCAAGAAAATGAAAAGCAAAGGGAAGCAAACAACAAGCAAAGCAAAGTAAGGGAGCGCAAGGAGAAGGTTGGATCAACAAACTCAACAAGAGGATTTTCCAGCTATCAGGTTGCATGTGTGATTTCCTTGCTAAGATATGAATGCATGGTACACATATTTGTTTATTTGGTCCATTTGGTTTCATTAGCATGGGGTTTTCCTAGTGAAACAATGGTTTCAACCTTTCCTTCCCATTTCCTAGATAGCCATGGTATGATGGGATTCATTCTTGGTCGAGCTTTGGATTGTCGAAAGGTTTTGGAATAGGGTGAGGTGGTCTCTGGAAAATCCCAAGGATTGGGGGTGGAGATGGTTTTCTTCGGGAAACCCTTGACAGGTGGTTTGAGACAATAAAATTCCTCAAGGTATGGTGAAGAATTTTTGAGGATTTGAAGCTTGGATTGGAATTGTGGTCTCAGGACTAGTTTAGGTGAGATATTGGTAGCTTGAGGGCAGAGCTAATTTACCTTCTGGATTCCTTGGTTGGTTATATCTTGTTTTATACCATGAGATCCCACATTCATGCTTGGAATATGGCATGGGGGTGATTTTCTAAAAGAAATATTTGGTTTTGCACAATATATGGTTGGGTGGTACATGCAAGTCCTTGACTTGGTTGGATTTTTCATATGTTAATATGAGTTATTTTCCTAATGATATTAATGAGCACATGTACTTGTTATTATGTTGATTTTATGGCATGTTTTTTATGGTTCCTATTCTGGTTATTTGTTGGTTATATGCATGGTTCTATAATGTGCTATAACTATGGCTCTTATTCATGATTTGATAAACTATTGAATCGTTGATGAATGCATGAGCTAACAAGTGTTTTTGTAGCTATATGTCGTACATATTAGTGTTGATGTTGATGTAGGTCAAGGGCTTTTACCTAGATGATGCTATTGATGATGATGTTGTGAACCTTCTTCTTAAAAATTTCAATGAGAGAACATCTGAATAGTCATTAAGAATACCTCCCTAGCTAAGAGATAGTGTTGAAGTTTGTAGCTATGGCCAGTCTTCATAATGTAAACTTTTTTACACATGAATTACACTTGCAGTGAAAGAAAAACTTATTTATTATTTTGTCAAAAGTAAAATATGAAAGGTATGTTCTTCATGGCCTTTCTAAAACAAGAATTTAGTATTTTTTAAAAGGTACATTTTTGTCTCCAAGTTGGCTCTCCAAGGAGTCATGGTGGACTACCTATAATGACACACATTCACAATTGAGGAAGGCTATAAATAGCTCATTTGTCTTCCTCCAAGATGAGTAAAAGTAAAACAATATCTCTAGTATTATATGAAGCTCCAAGGAAATAGGGCTTGTGATATTATGCAAAGTGCTAAGGAATATGAGGCATATATGTCTCATTCTAAAGCAATATTTTGAGGCTAATTATCCCTCTTATATGCAATCTATTTTAGGCATATTATCCTTGTGATATGCGAGTTGTCTGAGGCACATTATAGTTGTGACATGCAAGTTGCCTAAGGCACATTATTCCTATGGTATGTGAGCAGTGTGAAGCACATTAACTCTATGGTATGCGAGCTTTTTTAAGAATATTATATTTGCGGTATGTGAGCTACATGAGGCACATAATATCTATGGTATGTGATATTTCTAAGGCACATGTTCTATGATAGATATGAAGACATTTTTGTGGACATAATAGAAGGATATTTTTTCTTGAATATTGGAGAGTTGACTTGGCACTTTGAAGATGGTAATATTATTACTATGGTCAGTTTGTCTATGAATTTGATGTCTCTCTTGTTAATTTCAATATTTATATAATAATATGGTTAATGGGTTTTTCCACCTAGTGGGTTTTCCCAAGATAAAATATTGTCTCTCTCATGAATGACACATTGGAAATTCTAATTAATCACCTACATTATTGGAAGTGATTATCAAGATTTAGAATTATAATTTCTTGCGTAAATTTCACGTTAAGAACCATGAGGTGAGGTATCAATCGAATCATGGTGACTAGTTAGTACAATTGGTTAAGAGAGTTGATATTTCCAGTATAATAAATATAAGTAATTTATTTATGTACTATTATAATTAATTCTAATGATATATATTATGTTTAACATAACAATGAGATCACTAAGTAATTATACTTCATAAATTCAACCAAAAAGACAATAGAGAGATAGAGATCACAATGCACAAGAAGGCAAGAAGATTTTACCCTGCGAAAACCCACAATGGGGAAAAACCCAACCAAACTTTTCCTTACAAAATCATTACAATAAGAGATACATCAATGTCAACTAACTAGTAAGATGACCAACCTCCAAGGACCAAGTCAATTCTCCACAATTTTCTCCACACAAGCTCTTCAACAAGATCAAGAAATGTCCTCCAATTCTTCTTTAGAACTAATGCTATGCTCCAGAGTTCATACTCAGAATGCACACTATCTCACAAAGAAATACCATAGAGAATAAGGTATCTAAGAGGGATGAAAGTGCTTTACAAATTTTCCTCAGAATACCAAAGGGATGTTGTATGCAAATATGGAACATGTCCTTTGTTTGGAGCATGTCACTCGAAGCTATTTTGAGCAACTTCTCACATATTCACCTAACTTGTGTAATAAGCCCTTACCTAAGCTATATTTCTCAACATGTCACAATACTATGAATTATTTCAAACGCTGAACTCCATGACTACACATTTAGATGTATTCCCAACCTAATTTTTAATGGTTTATATAATTGGTGTAAAATATTACTATGCGTTATCAGCACAATCGGTGTGAGATAATATAAAATTATAATATAGTTAATTTTTATAATTTTTTTATAAAATTAAATAATGTGATGCTTATTATGAATTGGAAACTATCAAAGTTTACCCAAACTAATTTTTAATGGTTTATATAACTGGTGTAAAATATTATTATGCGTTATCAGCACAATTGGTGCGAGATAATGTATCAGGACTAAACTGAAATGGAGTCACTAAAATCTCTTCTGCCATTTCCCCACCACTCTTCACGCTCAAACCTAAACAGTGCTTCTAGATTTTATGAATTTAAGGAGAGATTCAGTTTCAGGAAGAGGTCCTTCCACTCTGGTCGAGATTGCTGTGATGATATCCAATCCAAGTTGCGCAATTCTAGAAAGAAAGCACTCAAATATTTTGCATCCTTTCTTCGCACAAAACCGTGGACCGTTGTTTTCATCGACCCTCTGGTCTTCACCTTCACGGGTAAAATGTTGGAACATGTAAACGATCTCTTTTACCATATACAAACCTCCTTGCGCAATAATAGTAGCGGCTGATGGGCCTTCTGTCATCAGTATATCTTTTACAAGAGAAAGGCCCTTTTCAAGGGCTTCAGAATTATGCCGTGCCTCTATTTCGGCTTCAAGGAGTTGCCCCTCGCTGAGACCTGTCGTCACTTCTGAACTATTAATTTCTCTAGCAATACAGATAATTATGGCATTAACCAGCGTTTGTAAGAGAACTTGATCATGTGAAAATGACGTCGTGATCCAGCATCTTTGCATAATAGAAATCCCGTGATTTAAGTTTTCACTGCTGATATCATCGGCATTTGTTCGAGACATTGCCTTTGAAGCAATCGAAGGACCCGTATGTGTAACAATAATTTCGTATGTTTTTGGTTTAAGAATTTGTTCAGATTGAGCATTCATCTCAAGGAAAATTTTACAAAACATTCGCAACATAAGGGATTCTATTTTCGCGTAACCTTCGTTACAGATATAAGCATGTTGTATTATTTTGCTAAAACCTCCAAGCAGGAGAATTTGCTCGAATTTCTTTTCTATATCATCGATATCCTCCGGTCTCAGGCCCATAACGTCAATAGCCTTGCAGATTTCTTTACACACATCCCATGCAGCTCCTTTCGTTTCTTTTCCTACTGTAGTGCTCCTCAGAAGCATCGTCAATTGAAGGATGAATTGGTTTAAATATCTAAAACCATGTAAAGATCTGAATGTTTCTATGTTCTTATGATCAAACTGACAATACAAGCGCAGTAGGTTAATCTTTTTCCATATGGTTAAGCACTCGTCTTGGGTTGTCACTTTTTTGGGCAAAGATTTATTCAATATATACAAAAATTGCTTCATCTCTCCCTCTTCCAAAATTTTTGTATACTCTTCGATTACTTGTAGCTCCGCACCTCTACAACCACTCAATTTCTGCAGTTTAATGTAGTCTTCCATCTCCTGCCTCAATTCTGTTTGGGGAATGGCACTTTTTGCATTGAACCATTGTTTAGTAAATGGGTTCTGTGCATGGCGTTTGGTTTCCCAAACGGTCTCTAAAGATTTTCTGTCATAAAGACTCTGAGTGGGATCTTGGTCAAGCGGTAATCGGACTGGATCATAAGCAAATTCATAGTAGATAACGTCCTTATATTTCTCCGGCACCATTTCCATCTCAACTTCATTGTTCACTAACGAAAGAGCAGGTTCAGGTTCCATTCTGTTTTGACCGAGGCTCCCCAAACAATAGAATAAACAGCAAAATGACCGAAAGCTGAACACTTCGTCTCAAACAGATAGCTATTTCTCCTTTAGATTTGTGTGGGAACGAAAATCGAATATATATGCAAGTCCGTTCTGGTATTTGATCACGGCGAAAGGTGGTGTTCTTTGGAATAGGCTACGTTGGATTAGTTATGTCGGTGCCTTTGGTGTTGTTAATGTTTGCATCTCAATCGTTGGATTATTGATGCCTTTTGTAGAGCCGTGACTTGGCCTTTTGGACATTGCTCTCACTATTTTTTTTGGAGGGAGAAAATGAATAGAGGACATTGAGCCACAACAATTGGTTAGGTTGTCGCTAGCAAAAGGTTTGTTCTCTGGAATTATTTTGGGTGACCTAATTTGGATGTTGAGATTATTTGGTGTTTTTTAATTGGGTCATGGTTAAATTCAAATGCGATAGAAATATGTAATAAAATATTTTTTTCAAGAATTTGGATAATTTCTATCCAATTAAGGGAGGATAATATTAATGATGGAGAATTTGGATAATTTCTATTTAGACCCGTCAAACTAATAGGTGGCAGTATGAGAATAAAAAAAAACATATTCTCTCACTAATTTCAAGAAAACTGAGGAGCTAATGTTAGTTATGTTAGTTATCACCTTAATAGAGGTTGAGTTGAGTTGGCTTTCATGGAAATTCCAAAAAATAAGGTAGACAAGTTTAACGTCAATGTTGGCCAATGATTGTGAGGAAATTATGGAAGTAGTGTAGGAATCGCAATCTACAACATCAATCCTCTTAGTATTCAATGCTACTTTTGTAACTCTATCTCCAATGCAAGAAAGAGTTGAAGGCCAAAAATTATGTAAGTAGTGTAGGAATCGCAATGTACAACATTAATCCTCTTAGCATTCAATGTTATCTTTGTGACTTTATCTTCCATGCAAGAAAGAGTTGAAGGCCTTGGCTAGTTTAGCCAATTTCCGTTTGTAATGTGATTAAAAAATAATCACAAAGGTTATATCAAATTATGTCAAGCATATCCGCCCCTATATGATGTCCTTTGAGTAAATTTGTTTTGTGCGGGAGAAATATAATATATAGCATTTGATTGGCTCACAATTTCATGTATTCCGAGAGGAGGATTAGCAAATCAAGTATGTTAATAAATATGGATCTCTCAAAATATTTTGATAGGGTCAACTGGTCCTTTACTATTTATGTCCTTTCAACCTTTGGATTCAATGAGTATTGGATCCACTCGAACAAAGAAATAATTTCAATATTTCTTTTGTCTATTATCCTAAATGGTTCCATAGTAACTACCTTCACTCTCTTGAGAGGAATAATAAAGGGAATCCCCTATCCCCTTTCCGTTTCGTCTTAGTGATAAAAGGTTTAGGTCAAGCTTTCAAGACAATGGTTATTGTAGGAAAGGTGAAAGGAACCAATTTTTTTTGTGAAAACCTCTTGAATTCTCATCAACAATTTGTGGATGATATAATGTGTCTATGAGTTCTAATATTCAAAGAAGAAAGAGACATAAAATAGGTTCCTAATAATTACATGAAATATTTTGGGACTCAAATGAACCAACCCTGATCTGGATTTAAACAGGAACACAACAAATTACAGAGATAACCATAAACACAGAGATGCAGCAGAAATAATACTTCATTTCATTAATGTAAAATACTGAAATATGCTTACAAACAGAGTTGGAAATAAACCAGCTAGGGCGATGGTAGCTTATCTCTAAGAAGAGATGTGGCGGCTACATGCCTCTAAATTGTGTTACAATGAGGCTTGAAGGCCTATTTATTGTTGATAAACAATGAAAAACCCTCAACATTCCAAAACCTAACCCTAGAAGATGAAACGCTAAACTGTGGGCCCCGCTTGGGTAAATTGGAACATCAACTTTCTGGGGTCGTAACTTTGGCATACGATCTTTGTTTGACGTGCACAGTGTCTCGTTAGAAAGATCTATTTCGTTTAGGGCCTCAAAACGGCTCCATAAGTTCAGGACCCGAAAAATTGCTAAAAATAGTAAATTAGGCTACAATTAAGGACACTGAAAAGCTAAAAGAAACAATGGTGGGGGTCCAAGTGGATTTGGCAAGTGGCCACCAATATCCACTTGGATCATTCCTCCCCCCTTAGGAAGCAATGATCCCCATTGCATTGAGTTCTTCCATGAGATGAGGAAACTTTTGTTGAACTTGGTCCCTGGTGAGCTACTTTCCCTGGTGAAGGAGTTGGCCTGCTTTAACAACTCGATACAATTGGATATTCTGTTGGCGAGTGTGCTTGATCTGTGTGTCCATGATCCGATCAATTGTAGCTTGTTCCATGCAATCTGGATTTAACTCTATGGGTGTGAGCTGTTTTGCAATGTCGGATGTGTCTAATAATGGTGGAAAGTATAGCCGAAGGCGGTCCAAATTGAACATTGGGTGTAGGCCAAGGAATGGGGGAATGCTGAGCTCAAATGCATTGTCTCCCACAGCCTTGGTAATGGTGTAAGGACCATATCGGAGTGGTCTAAGTTTCCGATAAGCTCCGGTAAGGCATTCCTTTTGCAAATGCAACCAGAATTTGTCGCCCACCTGAAACTTGTGTGGCACCCGATGTTGATCATGTCGCTACTTGTACTTGGCATTTGATTTCTCTAGAATGTCATAGACCTGCTGGCGAATATGTTAGATGTGCTCAATGAAACTGTTTGCCTTATCTGTTTCGGATTGGACATGAGCCGAATCTGCGTGAGTAGCTATAAATGGCATGGCCACAGGACATAGTGGCTGGAATCCCAAGCCCACCTAAAAAGGGCTATAGCCAGTTGAGCTGTGGAGAGCCCGGTTGTAGCTGTGTTGAACATAGGGGAGGCTCTCGTCCCATATGTGTGGATGCTTTGAGTTGTACATGCGCAGAATGTGTACGATCATCCTGTTGACAACCTCTATCTAGCCATCAGTTTAAGGATGGAAGGCTGTGGACTTAGTGAGTTTAGTGTCGAGCATTGACGAGAGACTGGACCAAAATGTACTGAGAAACCTGTTGTCCCTATCTGAGATGATAGACTGTGGGATCCCAAAGTGTACCCACACTTGTTCAAAGAAGAGTTTAGCAGTGGCTTTTGCTGTGATATTCTTCTTGCAGGTAGCCATAATGGCCATCTTCGAGAACCTATCGACGACCACAAAAACACAGTCATTTCCATGCTTAGTGGAAGGAAGGCCTAACATGTAATCCATGGAGATGGATTCCCAAGGTCGACTAGGGGTAGGCAGCGGAGTATAGAGGCCTTGCTTCTTTATGGTCGGTTTGGCAATGGCGTAGGCAGTGCATGATCTGATGTACTTCCTGACATCCTGTTGAAGATTCGACCAATAGAAATACTTCTATAGTACTGCCACTATTTTCTCGACCCCGAAATGTCCAGCAGCCCGACTGTAGTGTGCTTCCCAAATCATCTTGGCACGCTCACTTGAAGGAACACAAAGGTGACCCAGGTGGCATAACAGGGCATCCTGGAGGTGAAAATATAGAACATGCTAACTCTCCAATAGTGTCTGGTATGTGTGGCCAAATTTTGGGTCGCTTTTGTAGAGAAGTGGCCAATCAGAAGTCTCGTGCCTATAAGAGTTGAGCACAGTGGTTAGTGCCATGATCGGGGTTGACTGTGGCAATCTGCAACATTATTGGTGCTACCCTTCTTATACTTGATATTCAAATGGAACTATTGCAGGTATGTGGACCACTTCTGATGGCGATCATTTTGCAATTTCCCTTGGGTCTGTATGAACTGTAGGGGTCGGTGATCTGTGTGGATGATCGTTTCCTTCCCCAAAATGTAATGCTTCCATTGTTGGCAGGCCTGCACAATGGAATACATCTCTTTGTCAGAAGTGGGAGACTTCTGGACTGCGTCTGAAAGTGTCTCACTGTGATATGCCACTAGATGCTCGTGTTGAGTGAGGACTGCCCCAATAGCATAGTCAGAGGCATACGTCTTGACCTCAAATGGTTGTTGCAAGTCTGGTAATGTGAGCACTGGTGTTGTGCATAGGTGATATTTCAACTCTATGAATGCCTTCTATTGAGATTCATACCAAAAGAATTTTGCTTTCTCTCCTCCCTTGGTGACTTGACTCAAGTGTTGGCATTATGTTTCTGGTATGGTTATATGTTACAGATGTTGTACTTGATGGCAACACCCATGGCATGGCTCTCAATATGATGAGAATTAAGAAGTACACAGGAGAAAATTTCACGGAATTTTATGCAGAGAAAAGTTTATAAAAGTTTATTTCATGTGGAGAAAAGTTCACGGAATTTTATGCAGAGAAAAGTTTATTTCATGTGGGAAAACTTACCTTTGGTCCATGGTAATTAGTCCTTGGAATTTGAACCTATGGTTTTTGGACCATGGCATCTCGACAGACGTGTTGATCCTTAGTATTGAGTTGATGGTATTGGTTTGTTATGGTTTTGGCCCGTGGTATTGGTCCATGATTTGAGGAAGAGCTTGCCTATATAAAGCAAAGGAGATCATTTGGCTTGGGTATGCTTTTGGGTTGAATATCTTAAGATCTGAAATATTGGGTTTTTGTTTCAAAAGCTCGATCTATATGAAAGTGAAGTGGAAAGCGAATCTGTGAAGGGTGATCTCTCGAGGGCTGCAGCTGCGGAAGTGCGGAGGCACCGCAGGAGACGCCGCAGGAGGCGCCGTAGGAGGTGCCGCAGGAGGCGCCGCAGGAGACGCTGCAGAAGGCGCCGCAGGAGACGCCACAGAAGGCGCCGCAGGAGACGTCATAGAAGGCGCCACAGGAGATGGACGTCACAGAAGGCGCCGCAGGAGACGCCACAGAAGGCGCCGCAGGAGGCGCCACAGGAGGCGCCACAGGAGACGCCACAGGAGGCACCACAGGAGGCGCCGCAGGAGACGCCGCAGGAGACGCAACAGGAGGCGCCGCAGGAGATGCCACAGGAGGCGTCGCAGGAGACGCCGTAGGAGGCGTCACAGGAGACTCCGCAGGAGGCGCCGCAGGAGACGCCGCAGAAGGCGTTCTGGGTTTAGTTTTCTGTTATTGTGGATCTGGTTATCTGGGTGACTTACTGGTACTTGATGATCATTTGATATTTATGGATCCAGTTTGAAAATTTATGAAAAGTGGTCCTTGAAAGAAAAGAAGTAGGGGGTTGTAGCTCCCTTCCAGGAGAGAATGGAAAACGAGAGAGAGTTGTAGCTCTCTGCAGGTTGCAGCCTGCGTACTGGTAAAGGACTGCACCAGTACAAGACCATTGTAAAAGGAGTTTCTAATTTGAAAGAAGATAGAGACATATTGCAGCAGGTGGTTTTTCACCCACATTGGGTTTCCACCTTATATCTGGTGTTCTTTGATGTGACTGTCTGTTTTTCTTGTTCATGCTCATTGTTTTATGGTACTGATATGCAAAAATAATTCAAAGTATAAATAAGGAAGAATTGTTAAAAGGACTAAATAATACTGATTCACCCCCCCTCTCAGTATTATTTTCAACAATTGGTATCAGAGCAGGTCCTTCTAAAGAAGCTTGATCGCTTGAAGGAAGATCTTTCACATTGAGCAACTACGAGAGGGAAGCATCTATCAGGCCACCAGTTTTTGATAGGACAAACTTCAATTATTGGAAGGTAAGAGTTACTTCCTATCTTCAATCTCTTGGTACATAAGTTTGGAACATCGTAAAGACAGGCTATGCTTTTCCTTCAACTACTCCTACAGATGCAGACGAGAAGAAGAAGTATGAAACAAATGCAAAAGCAGTCAGTACCCTATTAGGATGTATATCCCAATCGGAATTCATGAAGGTAATGCACTATAAATCCGCAAAAGAGATATGGGACAAAATTGTCACGAGCTATGAAGGAGATGAACAGGTAAAGCGTGCCAAACCTCAAACTCTCAGGATTCAGTATGAGACTCTCAAGATGTATAATGATGAAAGTGTGGCTAACTATTTTCTTCGGGTAGATGAAGTTGTTAATTGTATGAAAAATTTGGGTGAAGAAATAAAAGAGGCTATTGTGGTTGAAAAGGTTCTAAGATCATTGCCCCCCAAGTTTGAATCTAAAGTATCTGCAATAGAAGAAAAAGAAAATCTACGAATTCTTACTATGTCTCAGCTACATGGAATTCTAACTGCTTATGAAATGAGAAAGGGAGGTCCATCAGATAGAAAAGAAGCTGCTTTCAAGGCGTCAGGCAAAGGAGATTATTATGAAGCAAGTCACGTACCAGAAGAAGAAGAAGAAGAATCAAATTTTGTCAGAAATCTTCAAAGGGGTTATGGAAGGTTCAGAGGTAAGTTACCTTTTAAATGCTTTGCTTGTGGAAGAGTAGGTCATTATGCTGCAAAATGTCCTTATAAGGATAAAGGAAAGGAACCTGCTAGATGGAACAAGAAACAGAGTGCAAGTAAGAAAAGCTACTACACTCATGAAGACAGTGATGGTCTATCAAACAGTGATGAAGATGAACGGGGTAATGAATATAAATTGTTAATGGCATTTGAAGATGATGATTATATGGATGCTATAGATGTGGATTACTTTCATGAAGAAATTACTAAACTTAAGAGATGTATAGAAGAGAAGAATATGATCATTGATACTCTACAATTTCAAATTGATAAAAAGGAAAGACATCTTGAAAAATTAGAAGGTGAAATTGTTGGTCTTAGAAAAGAGATTGAGAAAACAAAAGCTATTAATTTTAAGTTTGTCAAAGGATCTGAAACTTTGGATGAGATTATCAATGTGCAGCGGTCTCCTCTAAACAAGACAGGTCTGGGCTATAATGGAGAAACTTCTCAAGCATCCACCTCAAAAAGTTGTCTTGATGCAGCAAGAAGAAATGAGCAAAAGCACAATGAAGACCATCAGGTAAAACAAGGACGAATTGCAAACAGAAACTATCAGGGGCAATCCATCTTAAGGGTGAATAAAAGCTACAACCAGCCACAGGTAAAATCTTCTTAATTTGGTTCAAGAATAGATGATAAGAGAAATTACAATCAATTGGTTGGTAGATTCGATAACCGCAGAAGTTTCTTCAATGGACAATGCTTTTCTTGCCATAACTTTGGTCACAAAGCA